>JAHRHZ010000105.1:152432-220094 GCA_024137785.1 Ginglymostoma cirratum
AAACCCTTCATCAGAAATGATTTCTGATGAAGGGTTTAGGCCTGAAACGTCAAGTTTTTCTGCTCCTATGATGCTGCTTGACCTGTGTTCATCCAGCCCCATGCTTGTTATCTCAGAATGTTGACCTTTATTTCAAAAAGGGAATGGAGTATAAAAGTAGGAAGATTTTGCTAAATCTGTCGTGGTCAGCAATCAGTCACTAAAACGTATGATTGTCTTCTGAGGAAATTCCATGTCACTGATCATGGGTTGTGTGGTTCATTGCATGGCTGCTGATCCTGATCCAAGAACCACCTCTCTTTCTGGGAGTTGTAATTGGTCTTTGGATTTGAGGTCACTGGCATTCCTTTCTTTGGTTCCTTTTGCATACTTCCTTTTGCTGACGAGTGCTCTCAGAATTTATACCAAACTTTCCTCCAAGTCTTCTAAACGAGGGTCTCCCGTGTGTTGAGATCTATGTTGCATTTCTTGAGTGGGGGATGCCTTCAGGGAATTTTTGAAATGCTTCTTTTGTCCCTGTCTCCTTGAGCTAGACTGAGAAGATTTGCTTTGGCAATCAAACCTCAGCTTTCCTAAGCATGTGGCTGGCCTAGTGGTGTTTGTTTTGGATGATCATGACCTTGATGCTGCTGCTGCTGTTGGCTGCTTCTAGGACACTTGTTAGTATAGCTGTCCCCCAAGCTGATGGGGAGAATTCTTGTGATACAGCGCAGTTGGTGCTTCGCAAGGGCCTTGAGCTGGTGTTTACATCTAGTCCAAGTTTTGGAGTCAGAAGGTTGACTGACTTGTACACAAGGATCTTGGCATCAGCACGTCATCGAGCACTCCCATACTTAGATGTCCAAAGGCAGCGCTTACAGAGTGGATGTGGTATTGAATCTCAACATCACTGTCAACTTTAGATGAGAGGTAGGTTGACAGGTAGAGGAAACTTTAAACATTTGGGAGGATTCCTCCATTGATCTTAATAGAGGGACAGACCAGAACTTGCCTTGGGAAAGGTTGGTAAAGATTGTACAGTTCTAGAGCGTGGACATAGAGGTTTCGGTCCAATTCATCCACGCCAACCAGACATCTCAATCTGACCTACTGCCATTTGCCAGCATTTGGCCAATATCCCTCTAAACTTTTCCTATTCATGTACCCAATCAACTGCCTTTTAAATGGTGTAATTATATCCACCTCCATCACTTCCTCTGGCAGCTCGTTCCATGCAGGCACTGCCCTCTGTGTGAAAAAGTTGCCCCTTAGGTCTTTTTAAATCTTTCCCTCTCACCTTAAGCCTATGACCTATAGATTTGGACTTTCCCACCCTAGGAAAAAGACCCTAGGCCATTCACCCTATCCATGCCCCTCATGGTTTTATAAACTTCTATAAGGTCACACCTCTGCTGCTCAAGGGAAAAAAGTCTCAGCCTATTCAGCCTTTCCCTATAACTCAAACCCTCCAGTCCCAGCAATATCCTTGTAAATCTTTCCTGCAGCCTCTCAAGTTTAACAACATCCTTCCTATAGAAGAGCGGCCAGAATTATACACAATACTCTAAAAGTGGCCTCACCACTGTCGTGTACATCCTCAACATGAGTCCGAAGTCCTATACTCAGTGTTGTGACCAATGAAGGCAAACGTGCCAAACTCCACCTTCACCATAGATAATGAGGTGTAGAGCTGGATGAACACAGCAGGCCAAGCAGCATCAGAGGCGCAGGAAAGCTCACAGGTGAAAGTTTCGGGCCTAGACCCTTCTTCAGAAAATCACCATCCTGCCGAACCGTGACGCCATTTCCAAGGAACAGTGGACCTGCACACCTAGAGCTCTCTGTTAGGCAACACTTCCCAGGGCCCTACCGTTAACTGTAAAAGTCCTGCCCTGGCTTGCCTTACCATCACATTTATCTAAATTAAATTTCATCTGCCACTCTTGAATCTTTTTGAGGTTGAGACTGAGACCAGTTCTTTGGTATGTTCCTGTGAAGGTGTTAAACAAGGTTTGAAGATTCTCTTCTGAGAGAACAGGGGTAACTTTGTCATCTGCATACTGAAGTTCGACGGATGAGGTCAGTGTTGCTTTCTTCTTGGATTTCAATCGGTTGAGGTTGTAAAGTTTTCCATAATGACCACATCACTGGGAAGCTTGTTTTTGACAAGATAGGAAACAGTGACATTGAAGATGGAGAAGATAGGGACAATAACACATCCTTGCGTGACTTCTGTCTTGACCCAAAGAAATCTTATCACGTTACCGGCTGTGAGGACTGTCACTATCTTATGGATGAGATGCAGAATGTTGATAAATTTCTCCAGAAAGCCAGCTTTTGAAAAAATTTTCACAGCACTTCCCGATTGATTGAGACAAAAGCCTCAGTCAGATCGATGAATACTATGTAGAGTGATTGGTATTGTTCTTGGCATTTCTCTTGGAGTTGCTGAGCAGTGAAAATCATTATACATGGATTTAAGTAAGGCGTTTGATAAGGTTCCCCATGGTAGGCTCATGCAGAATGTAAGGAGGCATGGGATGGGGGCAACGTGGCAGATTGGATTCAGAATTGGCTGACCCTTAGAAGAAAAAGGGTGGTAGCGGACGGAAAATATTCAACATGGTGCTCAGTTACGAGTGTTGTACCGTAACGATCTGTTCTGGGTCCTCTTCTATTTTTGATTTTTGTAAATGATTTGGATGTAGGAGTGGAAGGGTAGATTAGTAAGTTTGCGGATGATTCAAAGATGGATAGTGCGGAGGGCTGTTCTAGGTTATAAAGGGACATTGATAGGATGCAGAGCTGTGCTGAGAAGTCGCAGATGGAGTTTAACCCTGAAAAGTGTGAGGTGATACATTTTGGAAAGACAAATTTGAAAGCAGAATACAGCATTAAGAGAAAGATTCTTGGCAGTGTGGAGGAGCAAAGGGATCTTGGGGTTCATGTCCAAGTTGCTTGTAAGCTGCCACCCAGGTGGATAGAGTTGTTAAGAAGGCATATGGTGTGTTAGCTTTCATTAATAGAGGCATTGAATTCAAGAGCCGCGAAGTTATACTCCAGCTATTCAAAAGCCTGTTTCGGCCACATCTGGAGTATTGTCTCCAGTTCTGGTCACCTCTCGCAGGAAAGATGTGGAAGCGTTGAAAAAGGTGCAGAGGAGATTTACAAGGATGTTGCCTGGAATTGAGGGAAAGTTTTACGAGGAAAGGTTGAGAGAGCTCGGGCTTTTCTCTTTAGAACAACGAAGGATGAGGGGTGACTTGATAGAGGTATATAAAATGATCAGAGGTATAGATAGAGTAGACAGCCAGAGACCTTTTCGTAGGGTTCAGGTAGCTATTACAAGGGGGCATAGTTTTAAAGTCAGTGGAGGTAGATATCGGGGAGACGTCAGAGGTAGGTTCTTTACTCAGAGAGCGGTAGGGGCGTGGAATGCATTGCCGGAGAGGGTAGTGGAGTCAGCGTCATTAGGGGCATTTAAGCGGCTGTTAGGTAGGCATGTGGATGATAGTATAAGGTAGGGGTGGAGGTTAGATAGACCTTAGGTTTAGGGTAAGCGTTCGGCACAACATCGTGGGCCGAAGGGCCTGTACTGTGCTGTACTGATCTATGTCCTATCTATGTTATATGCCCAATGTTCCACAGTTTGGTCAGAAGCCACAATGGCTCTCAGGAAGGATTCCCTCAGGGCCTAGGAGAAGGCGTCCAGTGAGGAGTCAGGTGATGACCTTCTCAGCAACAGAGAGTAGGGAGATTCCTTGGTAGTTCCCACAGTACATTTTGTTTCAGTTCTTGAAGACGGTGGCAATGACAGCATCCCTGAGGTCAACAGGGATTTCTTCTTTGTCCCAGATTTTCAGGAACGCTTGATGGAAATGACAGGTGAGTTCTGCTGTTCCAAGTTTGAAAATCTCTGAAAATCCATCCACTCTTGCAGGTTTTCCATTTCTCATGTATCAAATGGTGGCTTCAACTTCTGCCACACTAAGTGGAACTCCAGGATCAAATTTGATGGGGAGTTAGGGGATTTCTTCAGCCACATCCTCGTAAACGATTGTGTCACCGTTTAGGAGTTCTTTGAAGTGTTCTCTTTCTTGGAGGCTGATGTTTTCTTTGCCTCTCAAAATGATTCTATCCTTATCTTATACAAGTTTGAGACCAAACGTGTTGGGTCTGTATTTTGACTTGGTAGCACTGCATTTGATAAAGCCTTACATAATAGATTATTAACTAAATTAGAAGCCCACAGAATTGAGGCCAAATTGCTGATATGGTTGGGAAATTGCTTCAGTGGCTGGTGACAGTAAGTAGGGATAGTGGGTAGGTACTCAGATTGGCAGGATGTGACCAGTGGTGTCCCACAACGATCTGTGTTAGAGCCTCAATTATTCACATTAGATAACAGCATAGAAAACCCTATATTCAAATTTGCCGATGACACAAAGTTAGGCACCTTTGCAGACAGTGTAGGTGATAGCATAAAACTGCAAAGAAATGTTGATAGACTGAACAAAGGGCAAAACTTGCAGATGCAGTTCAGTGTAAGCAAGTATGAGGTTATCCATTTTGGATTGAAAAGAGGACAGCAAGTGTCATCTTGACACCTTCAAGATGGTATGAAGTTCAATTCAATCCAAAGAGACATGGGTGTTCAAATGTATAGACCTTTGAAATGTCACACACAGGTGCACATGTGACAAATGTCACACACAAAGGTAATCAAGAAAGCTGATGGAACACCGGCTTTAAAATCTAGAAGCCAGGTCTTTGGCAGTGAGCCTGGCTCTGTGGCTCAGAAGGGAAGAGGGGAGAATAGGAGATTCATTGATTAGGGGAACAGACAGGAGATTCTGTGGTACCGAGTAAGACTCCCCGAAGGTATGTTGCCTCCCGGGTACCAGGATCAGGGATGTCTCGGATCGGGCCTTCAGGATTCTTAAGGGGGAGGGAGAGCAGCCAGAAGTCGTGGTACACATTGGTACCAATGACATATCTAGGAAGTGGGATGATGACCTGAAAAGTGATCATAGGGAGTTAGGATGGAAGCTGAAAGCTAGCGTGAGTAGAGTAGTAATCTCAGGATTACTACCGGTGCCACAGGCTAGTGAGGCTAGAAACAGAGAGAGACTGCAGCTGAACACGTGGCTACAGAGCTGGTGTAGGAGGGAGGGCTTTGGGTTTGTGGATCGTTGGGATACCTTCTGGAGAAGGTGGGACCTGTACCGGAAGGACGGGTTGCACCTGAACTGGAGGGGCACCAATATCCTGGGCGGGAGGTTTGCTAGAGCTCTTCGGGACGGTTTAAACTAGTTTGGCAGGGGGATGGGAACTGGAGCTATAGATCAGAGGATGGGGTAGCCAGTGTTCAGACAGATAGAGCAAGCAGAGAGTCTGTGAGGAAGGATGATAGGGTTGATAGGGCAAAGTGGCAGTCAGTGCGACGGGTTGAGGTGTGTCTACTTCAATGCAAGAAGTGTCAGGGACAAGGGTGACGAACTTAGAGCATGGATCAGTACTTGGAACTATGATGTTGTGGCCATTACAGAGACTTGGATAACACCGGGGCAAGAATAGTTGTTGGATGTTCCGGGGTGTAGATGTCTCAAAGGAAATTGGGAGCGAGGTAAAAGAGGTGGGGAAGTGGCATTACTATCAGGGATGGTATCACAGCTGCAGAAAGGGAGGTCGTGGAGGAGGGTTTCTCCACTGAGTCAGTATGGGGGGAAGTCAGAAACAGGAAAGGAGCAGTCACTTTATTGGGAGTTTTCTATAGATGCCCCAGTAGCAACAGAGACACTGAGGAAGAGATTGGGAGACAGAGTTTGGAAAGGTGCAGAAGTAATAGGGTTGTTGTCATGGGCGACTTCAACTTCTCTAATATAGACTGGAACCTCCTGAGTGCAAATAGTTTGGATGGAGCAGATTTTGTCAGGTGTGTCCAGGAAGGATTTCTGACTCTATATATAGATAAGCCGCCTATAGGGGAGGCCATATTGGATTTGGTGCTTGGCAACAAACCAGGTCAGGTGTCAGATCTCTCAGTGGGAAAGCATTTTGGTGATAGTGATCACAACTCTCTGACTTCTCCGATAGTCAAGGAGAGGGATAGGAGCAGACGGTATGGCAAAGTATTTAATTGGGGAAGGGGGAACTACTGTGCTATTAGGCAAGAACTACGGAGCACCAATTGGGATCAGATGTTCACGATAGAAATGTGGAGGTTGTTTAGGGAGCAGTTGCTACAGGTACTGGATACGTTTGTCCCACTGAGGCAAGGAAAGGATGGTAAGGTGAAGGAACCTAGGATGACAAGACATGTGGAACACCTAGTCAAGAGGAAGAAGGAAGTTTACTTGAGGTTGAGGAAGCAAGGATCGGACAGGGCTCTAGAGATCTGCAAGAAAGCCAGGAAGGAACTGAAGAATGGACTTAGGAGAGCTAGCAGGGGTTATGAGAAAACCTTGGCGGGTAGAATGAAGGAAAACCCCAAAGCTTTCTATACTTACGTGAGGAACAAGGGGATGGCCAGAGTGAGGGTAAGGCCAATCAGGGATAGTGGAGGGAACTTGTGTGCGGAGTCAGAGGAGGAGGGGAGGTCCTTAATGAATACTTTGCTTCAGTATTCATCAGTGAGAGGGACCTTGACATTTGTGAGGACAGCGTGATACGGGCAGATATGCTCGAACAGGTTGTTAGGAAGGAGGATGTGCTAGAAATCTTGAAAAACTTGAGGATAGCTAAGTCCCCTGGGCCAGACGGGATAGAAAGTAAGGAGGGCATGGGTCTCAGGGAAATTTGGCTGTCTGGATACAAAATTGGCTGTCTAATAGAAGACAGAGGGTGGCAGTAGACGGAAAGTATTCAACTTGGATCTCGGTGACCAGTGGTGTTCTGCAGGGATCTGTTCTGGGACCTCTGCTTTTTGTGATCTTGATAAATGACTTGGATGAGGAAGTGGAAGGATTGGGTTAGTCAGTTTGCCGATGACATGAAGGTTGGCGGAGTTGTGGACAGTGTGGAGGGCTGTTGTAGGTTGCACCTGAACATCGACAGGATGCAGAGCTGGGCAAAGAAATGGCAGATGGAATTCAACCCAGAAAAATGTGCAGTGATTCATTTTGGAAGGTCGAATTTGAATGCAGTATACAGGATTAATGGCAGGATTCTTGGCAGTGCGGAGGAACAGTGGAATCTTGGGGTCCACGTCCATAGATCCCTTAAAGTTGCGACCCAAGTTGATAGGGTTGTAAAGAAGGCGTATGGTGTGTTGGCTTTCATTGGCAGGGGAATTGAGTTTAAGAGCCGTGACGTTATGCTGCAGCTCTATAAAATTCTGGTTACGCCACACTTGGAATGTTGTGTTCAGTTCTGGTCACCTTATTACAGGAAAGATGTGGAAGCTTTAGAGAGGGTGCAGAGGAGATTTACCAAGATGCTGCCTGGACTGGAGGGCAGGTCTTATGAGGAAAGGTTGAGGGAGCTAGAGCTTTCTTCATTGGAGCAAAGAAGGATGAAAGGTGACTTAATATACAAGATGATGAGAGGCATAGATAGAGTGAATAGTCAGAGACTTTTTCCCAGGGCAGAAATCACTATTACAAGGGGGCATAATTTTAAGGTGATTGGAGGAAGGTATAGGGGAGATGTCAGAGGTAGGTTCTTCACACAGAGAGTGGTGGACGTGCAGAATGCGCTGCCGGCAGTGGTAGCGGAGTCAGATACTTTAGAGACATTTAAGCGACTCTTGGATAGGCACATGGAGGATAGTAAAATGTAGGGTTTGCAGGGTAGATTGATCTTAGCAGGATAATAAGTCAGCACAACATTGTGAGCCGACAGGCCTCTGCTGTGCTGTACTACTCTATGTTCTGTGTTCTCGGTCAGACTATCTAGATGTAGTTTGTGTCTGCTAGCATGTAACCACTGATGATTGTCATGAAATCCCGTCTGCTTCACCAATGTCTTTCTTCCTTGGTCTGGCCTACATGTGACTCCATACCCGTGGCAATTGCCAAACTTTTAACTGCCATTTTGGCTTTGGGAATGGGCAGTAAGACTTAGGAGCAGAAGTTGGTCAGAGTCTGCTCCACTCTTCGTTGAAATCTTAGCTGATCTGATAATCCTCAACTCCACTTTCCTGCCTTTTCCCCATAATACTTGGTTCCCTTATAGATTAAAAGTTTGTCAGTCTTGGCCTTGAATATACTCAATGAGCCAGCCTCTGCATACAGAAATCCACAGATTCACTACCCTTTAACAGAAGAAATTCTTCCTCATCTCTGTCTTAAATGTGCCCCCCCCTTGTTATGCCTTCTGGTCCTGGACTCTCCCACAAAGGGAAACAGATTTCTGCATCTACCCTTGTCAGTCTTGTATGTTTCAATAAGGTCACCTCTCATTCTTCTATATTCCAACAAGTACAAGCCCAGTCTACTCAACATCTCCCCATGAGACATTCCTTCCGTATCCAGGATCACCCTAGAGAACCTTCTCTGGACTGCCTCCAGTCCTTTACATAAGGGGCCAGTAACTGCTTTCAGTACTCTAGTTGTGGTCCAACAAGTGCTGTCTGTGGATTGCCACCTTTAGCGGTGGAGAGGGTTGAGTGTTCTGTTGATCCTGAGAGCAATGCTGTCAGGAATTCTCGACTCCTAACAGGGTCACCCATGATGGTAGAGTCAGAGAGGAAGAACCAGGCAATGCGCAATCCAAAACAAGTCCTGAATAGAAGGCTACAGTAGGGAGATACCAAGATTTTCTTGGTCTGGCCTACATCTGAGGTTTTCTTGCCACTAGAGCTCAATCTACCTTCTGTCAAGGACTGTGTGACTGATGATGGGCAATGCCATCCCCATGTTAAAAGATCCAGCACAAGGCATCAACCTAGAGGAATTCATGCTCCCAATTACACAATGTGTAATTTCCCTGCAATGATTGACAGGAGGTGACAGGGACAGAATTGAGAGATCTGGAAGTCCCCACATTCAGAATTGAACTCAGTTGTTTCACTCTTGGAATAGGAACAGGGGACTGTTTCAGCAGTTTGGTTCACAACTGAGCACCCCTCTGGATCCACCTGCTCACCCAGCACAAGGAAGGGGCTAGAAAAGATGACCCAATATAGTCTGTTCCATCAGCAACCTGGCTGAAAATGTGCATCCAGTGGGCTCATCTACCTGTGAGATAAAAACTAAAGTCAAATCAAACTCAGACTGTGAGATCCCCCATGGATAACAAGAAAACATCATCTGGAACAATGAACTGCCCTTATTGCCCATGAATTGGGCACTTCAACATTGATAACTTTGCCCTGCAGGAGACTGGAAGTGCAGCTGAGGGAAAATGATGGTGGTGGTGGTGGTTACACCTGCTTCTCGAGAGGTAAATCCGAGGATCAACCCAGGACAAATGGAATTGAATTCGCCATAGAAAACAAACTCAAATAGGAACTCTTTGAGCTCTCTGGCATCAACAAATGTCTCATGGCTCTCCACCCTAGACACCATAGTCATCAACATACCTAAGGAAGATAAAATTATTCTTGGAGATTTCAGCACCAGGTTGAAAAGGTTACCCATCTCTGGAAAGGAACCATCAGAGAGGGAGGAGTTGAGAATTCCAACTCTAACAGGATTATCCTGCTCACCAAATGAGCATGATACCAGCTGGTCACCTCCAGCACACTATTCCGCCAAAAGGACAAGTTCAAGACTTCTTGGAGGTATTCATGATCAAAGCACAGGTACATGATTGAAAACTACATTGTTCAATCATGAGATCAAAAGTTTGTCCTCCTTACCAAAGTGATGGACAGGCCACCATTTCATCTCCTTCATGTGCCAAATGCCACTAGAAGCAACTGAAGATGAAGAAATAATTCCGAAAGAAGCCAGTGTTGAGCAGTTTCATGAGTTACGCAGTCTGGTAAACTTACAACAATATCTTCACCAAAATCTGAGAGAATAAGAGAATCTAATAGAATAGAAGAGATCTGGAAAGGCTGAAGACAGCCATCCTTTCATGCTATGAAAACATTATTGGTACTAAGACTAGTTTGAGGAGAGTGACCATCCAACACCTCATCAACAAGAAGAAGAAATCTCTTTCTGCCTGACAAAACAATATCACCAAAGCGGAGAACTCATCATACAGCAAAAGTGGAGTTACAAAGAACTAGGAAAATCAAGAACTAATGGTGAAATGAGAAAGCTGAAGAACTGCAACTCCTTGCCAACAAGGGCTACTTCATAACGACAGGAGTAGGTCATTTAGTCTGTTGAGTCTGTCCCGCCTTTCAATGCGATCATGGTCTGTGGTCTAACTCCATATATCTGCCTTTGGCCCATATCCCTGAATAACTTCGTTTACAAAAAAATGTCTGTCTCAGA
This sequence comes from Ginglymostoma cirratum, assembly GCA_024137785.1. NCBI lineage: Eukaryota > Metazoa > Chordata > Chondrichthyes > Orectolobiformes > Ginglymostomatidae > Ginglymostoma > Ginglymostoma cirratum. Next base: position 162,803 of record JAHRHZ010000105.1, read on the forward strand.
TTTAAAATGAACTGATGCAGCATCCACTGCCATTTTGTGGAAGAAAGTTCCAAACATCTATAATTTGTGTGTAGAAATGCTTCCTAACATCTCTCCTGAATGGTTTAATCCTAATTCTCAGACTATAACCCATAGTTCTAGAATCCTCAACCAGTGGAGATAATTTATCTTTATCTACCTCACATTTTCTTCTTCATACGTTGAAGACTTTGATCAGATCGTCCTGAGTGCTCTAAGTTCTAGAGAAAGCAGGCCTCATTTGTATAATCTCTCCTCAAAATTTAATCCCTGAAGTACAGGTATCATTCTTGCAAACCTAAGGTATTTCTGTCAAGGCCAGTGTATCCTTCCTAAGGTAAAGTCCCCAGATCTGTTCATAGTACTCCAAGTGGAGTCTAACCAATGCATTGTATAACTGCAGCATAACTTCTACCATTCCAATCCTCGAGATATACATTTTCATGTACTTCTTTAAAAGAGGCAGTCAGTTGCCTGGAAGGAATTTTTGGAAATGCTATGATCATGATAGATAGTACATAAATGCAAAATGTAAGCATAAGAGACAGATTTAACTGCAGATATCTTCCTTTCATGCATGAGCATTTTCTTATTGAGTTTACACACAGTGAATTACTTGATTTTTTTTTTTCACCAGGGTTCTTTGCTGACAATACTAGAAAAGGAAGCGTAGTGTCAAGAGCAAATAGTATAACATCCAACACAGGCTCCACCAGTGCCTCCTCTGTACCTAACACAGGTAAGGAGTTCACAAATGAATGCACACCCTGTCTTCATTGTTTGCACCCCTCTGTTTGGTGTTTGGTTACAGTTCAGAAAAATAGGGGTTTTGCACACCAACCTACTAGAAACATAAAAAGAAATCATGGATATTTGTCGTACATTATATAGTCTCTTTTGATTTGGACTTCAACAAAACTGAAAACCCAAACTATCCCCAGAGAGTTGTAGGACAGGACAGATGGGGTAAAGTAATAGATGTTTCAATCAGAGAGAGTGAAAAGCCTATGCAATCTGTTATTTTATCTGCATCTGTGATTCCTACTCTGATCTCTGCCTCTGGCTCCCTACACTAACTGAAGTGTGTGAACTCCAGCTTGAAGAATGCTGGCTCTAACTTAAGATCTCTATTTCAGGACAAGATATTTGTGATATGGGTGCGTTGAAAATCCAGGGAAAGGAGAGGGAAAAGCAGTCTTTGTTGGAACTTAGTCAGCTGGTTGGTTTTGACCTGGATGTTGATCTCTTCTCTTACATTTTCAGTTATGTTTTCAGAGTTTGTATACCTCTTGAGTTTTTTTTTGCTAATTTCTCTTACCCCACCTCTCCTGCCATTTCCTTTTGTTGGTCCTTTTCTTCACTTTGTTAGTGTTAACAGTGTTAAGAGGAGGCAATGGCCTAGTGGTATTATTGCAAGACTGTTAATCCAGAGACTAAGATAGTGTTCTGGGGACTTGGGTTCAAAACCTGCAATGGCAGATGATGGAATTTGAATTTAATAAAAAATCAGGACTGAAAAATCCAAGGATGATCATGAAACTGTTGTTGATTGTTGGAAAATCCATCCTGATAATGGCCTTTAGAGAAGGAAACTGTCATCGTTACATGGGTCTGGCCTACATGTGACTCCAGAACCACAGCAGTGTCGTTGATTCTTAACTGCCCTTGGAGTAATTAGGGATGGGCAATAAATGCTGGCCTAGCCAGTGATGCCTATATACGGTGAATGAATTTAAAAAATGAATGCATGTAAAGACTCATCGGGTGAATGTGGTCTGCTGAAGTGGTATCTAGATGGAGGTTTGAATTCTGCCATGAATGGATTAACAAATAAGGGGCAATCTATGCACTGAGCTGGAGAACATTGGAGAAGGTGGATGTAAGGTATAGAATTTGGGAAGAGGACTATGAGGTTCTTGAGCAGTTTGACAGAGAGAGTGAGGAGGCACTGGAGGTTTTAGCAGCCTTGGGAAAGAAATGGACAAATCCCCAGCTCCAGATGAGCTGTCGGGGGAGGCCTGAATAAGCTGGGGCATTTTTCCCTGGAGCATTGGAGGTTAGTAAAATCATGAGGGCCTGAATAGGGTGATGAAAAGGCAAGGACTTTCTTCCAGGGGAGTCCAAAGCTAGATTGCATAGGTTTAAGTTGAGTGGGGAAAGACTTAAAAGGGACCTAAGAAGCGACATTTTCAAACAGTGCGTGGTGTATTTATGGAATAAGCTGCCAGAGAAGGTGGGGATGGCTGATACAATTACAACATTTAAAGGTCATCTGGATGGGTATATGAATGGGAAGGATTTGGAGGGATGTGGGCCAGATGTTGGCAAGTGGAACTAGATTAATTTAGAATATCTGGTTGGCATGGGCGAGTTGGACCGAAGGGTCTGTTTTCATCCTGTATACCCCAATGACTCTTAAGAGAAGATTTTCTCATCATATCTTTTTGCTGTGTGGGAAATTTATCCAGTGAATCACTGAGGAGTTCACAAATCGCAAAAACTATAGAGAATCTCTATAGTGCAGAAAGAGGCCATTCAGCCCATCAAATCTGCACCAACCCTCCAAAAGCATCCCATCAGTCTCTCAGCCCCTACCCTATCCCCATAACCGCGAATTTACTGTGGCTAATCCACCTAGCCTGCACATCCCAGGGCCCTATGGGGCCATTTTTAGCGTGGCCAATCCACTTAACCTACACACCTTTGGACTCTAGGCGGCAATCAGAGCACCGTATAGGAGAACCACACAGACACAGGGAGAACATGCAAGCTTACACAGACAGTCACCGTGTTTCTGTGAGGCAGTAGTGCTAACCATTGTGCCATGCCAGTATAGGTTTAACACTAGGATAGGTTAATATGAGTTATGGTAATTAGCTCCAGCGATATTTCTGATAATCTTTTGACACTTCCAAAAATAAAACTAATAAAGAGAAACATCTTCAACTGTTAATGAAGTGATTGAAACATTCTGTTTCCTTGTAGCCGATTGCATGACAGACAATGATTGTTCTCCAACTGCAGATGATGAAGATAGTGATTACAGGCAGGAACTTGCCTATAAAGAAACTTATAAAGACCGACGGAGACAGGCTCACACGCAGGCTGAGCAAAAGAGACGGGATGCCATCAAGGTGTGACATTTAAATTTAAACTGAGCTTCAAAGCTGCAGTATCTAAGGTTTGTACAGCAAATTTGTAATTAGCTGACTCATTCTGAACAGTTTCTGAATGATTGTCTCACAGAAAGGATATGATGAATTACAGTCAATTGTCCCTACGTGCCAACAACAAGATTTCTTGATTGGATCCCAGAAATTGAGTAAAGCCACAGTTCTTCAGAAAAGTATGTACAATTCTGACTCTTAATGTTTAATAAAGAATACTGTATTTCCTGATGTGATATAGGCAGACATTTAGCAGATGGGAGCATAATGTCATAGAATTTATGAAGTGCAGAAAGAAGCCATTCAGCCCAGTGAGACTGCACCAACACTCCGAAGAGCACCCACCCTATCCCTCTAACCGTTGACAAATGCAGGACAATACAGGGCAATTTTAGCATGGACAATCCGCCTAATCTATGCATCTTTGGACTGTGAGAGAAAACTAGAGCCCCAGAGGAAACCCACGCAGTCACCCAAGGGTGGAATTGAACCCAGGTCTCTGGCACTGTGGGACAACAATGCTAACCACTGAGCCACTGTGCCGCCCAATAAGTAAAATGTAATAAATATATTTCCTGTTCGTCAACATAGGAATTATACCCTGCTGAAGACATTGTGTGAGCATCCTTCCCCGCATGTTGTCAGTAGCTTAGATTACTACTAGCATGAAGGATTGAACGCACTGAAACGAGCTAAAGCTTCTCTGCCCCACCGATATAATAATGTACAGTTTTTATCAACTTATTTGAAAGAAAAACATATTCGTGTTAGAAGCAATGCAGAGAAGGTTCTCTGAACTCCTCCCTGGGTTGGAAGGATTCTATTTTGGGAGAGATGGTGGCGTAGCGATAATGTCAGTAGTCAGATAATCCAGAACCCCAGGTTTATAGTCTTGGGAGATGAATTTGAATCCCACCACGCCAGATGGTGAAATTGGGTTTCAGGAAAAAAATGGAATTTAAACATAGCTAGTTAATGGTGACTGTATAACCACTGTTGATTGTTGTGATAACCCAACTGCTTTACTAATGTGTTTTCAGGAAAGAAATCTGTTTTCCTTACATGGTCTGGCCTACATGTGACTTCAGACCCACAGCAACCCACGTTTAATTCTTAACTATTCATTGAACAGTTGATAATGGGCAGTAACCCAGCCATGCCCATAACCTATAAATGAACTAAAAAATTGCAAAAACTCCATTGGAGTTTAGAGGAATGAAGGTCATCTTAAAATAAGATCCCGAGGGAACTTGATAGGGTGGATACTTGTCATATGTTCCCTCTTGTAGGGAACTTTAGAACTAGGTGACACAGTTTAAGAATGAGAGGCCTTCCATCTAAGACAGATTGTTGTTGGTCTGTGGAATTCTCTTCCCCAGGAAGCAGTGATAGTAAATCATTGCATTTATTTAACAGCTGAGTTAGATATATTTTTAATAGATGTGGGAGTTAAGGATTATGGTGGGCAGTCAGAACATTGGAGTTGAAGCCATGATTAAATCAACTATGATCTTATTGAATAGCAGAGCAGGCTCAAAGGGCCAAATGGCTTATTCTTTCTCCAATAATCTGTATCGTGTGATTCTACCATTGAACATTACTAAAGCTGTTATTGGCCCCAATTTCATGCATCAGAAGCCTTTTTCTGTTTCACTGATCTCTGCTTGCAAAAGTTTTCGAAAATTGAAATTAAATGTTAAGGCCCAAGTCGTCTTTATCAGGGTCAGGTGCCTTATTTCCTATCCTGATCAGGCAAAAAGACTACTCGTCTATTTCCCAAATTCATCAGATGAAAGAATCCTTGCAGGGAGAATCATCACACATTCTTCATGCCCTTTTTTTACATCATTAGCTGCTATATTCTGGTATAAAAAAAGTTTAAATAGCCAAAACCATTTAAAAGCTACAGAGAGAAGTTAAGGGATAAGGTGGCAGGCATGTGACATCCATCTGTTGAGGCTGCTGGGGGAGCATTTTGGAGTCAAGTGTGTGGTTGGGTCTGGAGGTTGAGGGCAAGTCAGATGGTGAGGTTGGGTCACTTTGGCTCACCCATGAGTTAGATATGGTTTTATCTGTCTGACATTTCCTGGGCAACTATTCAAGCAAGTAGGTGGAAAAAAGAAAGCAATACAAACTTGTAATTTGGTTTGCTAACTTACTGGATTTAATGATATGAAAATGAACTTTGCTTATTTTCATGTATTCAAAATCTTTATTCAATCCTGTCCTGTCATTTGGGCAGAAATTAACATCTGCAACTTGGATCTGGGGATCAAAAGAGCAAGGAATCCTCTTCTAATTTTACACCAAAGCTTTTATAAAATAGAGTCCAAACTATTAGCTTTTAGGAGCAGCAGGCTGAGTCCAGGGTTCGAAAGATGGGTAGCTTTTAGTGCCTTTAGCATGTAAGTGTTATTATTTTGTTGGAATGTTAAAATTCTTCTATTTCCACAGCTATTGATTACATCCAGTTTCTGCACAAGGAGAAAAAGAAGCAAGAGGAAGAACTCTCCACTCTGCGCAAAGATGTCATGGCTCTAAAGATTATGAAGGCGTAAGATTTGCTAACAATATATTTTGTGCATTCTCCTAGACAAAATCAGTGGACAGGAGCCTTATCAATTATACAAGTACAGAAGTTGACGGTGTTGAGCCTGCAAAATCCTCATGAATTTGTGTGGGTTAGTGCCAAAATTGTGAGAGAGCTGTCTCACAACTAGTCAAGCAATGGTTTGACAGTCATTCTGTTGGAATGGTACTTTATAGTTGATGTCCCAGATGCTGTCATAACCATTCTTAGATATGTCCAGTTCCACTGGCAGAACAAACCCAGCAGAGGTGTTGCTGCAGTGTATATAGTCAGGAGGGAGTTCACTGAGACTCCTTATCATTGACTGACTGCAATCCCCATGAAGTCTCATGGTTTAAGGTCACATATGGCCAAAGAACCCTGCTGATGATTACCATGTTACCCCACTATAGGCTGATGAATCTCTATCTTGAACAACACCTGGATAAAGCACTGAGGCAGCAAGGGTGCTCGGTGTGCTCTGGTTGGCAGACTTCAATATCCAGTACCATGAGTAGTTCAGTAATACCACTAATCTTCAAACTGGTTGAGTCTTAAAGGATATAGTTACGGTACTTGTTTCAGGTCGGGTGTCCCTTCTGCAAGTACCGAGGAAGAGCCACTCAATCTTTAAAGTTAAGTCTGATTTCTCTCCACAGATGCTGCCAGACTTGCTTAACTTTTCCAACAATTTCTGTTTTTATTTCTGATTTACAGTATCTGCAGTACATTTAGTTTTTAGTTACTGTACTGGGTCAGTGGCAGGTGTTGAGAATACCAATAAGAGGGAGAAACGGATGTGACCTCATCCTCACCAGCCTGTTTGCTGCAGACCCATTTGTCCATAACAGTCTCAGGAGGAGTGCCAGCCTAACAGTCCTTGTGAAACTGTGTTGTGAGGCACTATCATCATGCTATACAATACAACACAGGAACAGGCCCTTCGGCCCACCAAGCCTGCACCAATTCCTCCTTCTTATTTAGACACACTACTTATTGCCCATTCATAGTTTCTATCTGTCAAGATAGACCATAAATGTTGCTGACATACCTGCTTCCACCATCTCCACTGGCAGTGTATTCCAGACACCCACCAACCTATGTGTGAAAACTTTTCCCTGTACTTCTCCCCTACATCCCTCTTTTGGTGAATACTGACATAAAGTATCCATGAAGGATCTTATCCATTTTCTCTGGCTCCACACATAACCTCCCTCCTTTATCCTTGAGTGGGCCTACTCTTTCCCTAGCTACCTTTTTACTCGTAATATATATATAAAAAACACCCTGGGATTCTCCTTAATCCTGCTGGCTAAGGATATTTCATAGCCCCTTTTAACCCTCCTAACTGCCTGTTTTAGCTGTGTCCTACTTTCTCTGTATTCTTCAAGGATTTTGTCTTTTTTTTGCCTAGACATTGGGTATGCTTCCTTTTTATTGATAAAGGTGATAATTTCCCCTGTGATTCAAGGTTCCCGAATCCTGCCATTCCTGACCTACATATTCACAGGAACATGACTGTCCAGCATCTAATCAACTGGTCTTTACTAGACTCCTACAAGTCAGATGTCCCGGTCAATATAGCCAAAGTAGAATAGAATAGAAATGTATTGTCACGCGTACTTTTACATGAAAAATACAGTGAAGATTTTTATAAGTTGCCCCACTGCAGCACCTACATCAATGACAGATGTTGTTCATAATAATAACAAAGAAAGTAAACTTAAGGTAAATTTCATCACAGTTCAGACCTTTTCACTCTTCCTACCCCTGTCATTTCTGCCAATATGGATAATGACTTGTCTGTTTATCCTCCCATTTCAGGATACCCTATACCCACTCAGACATAGAGTCATGGGGTAATAGAACATGGAAACTGAGCTAGTTCCAATTGCCAGCATTTGGTCTGTATCCCTCTAAATCCTTCCCAGCCATATACCTATTCAAATGTTTTTTAAATGTTGCTATCGTACCTGCCATTTGGTCTGGCAGTCCATTCCATATACGCACCACGGTGTGAAGAAGTTGCCCCTCAAGTCATCTTAAATTTTTCCCCTCTTACCGTAAGTCTATGCCCTCTGGTTTTCAATTTCCCATCCCTGGGAAAAAGACTATATGCATTCATCTTGACTATGCCCCTCATGACCCATACACTTGAATAAGATCACCCCATATTCTCCTACGTTCCAAGGAATAACGTCCTATCCAGGCCAAACTCTCCCTATCACTCTAGCCTACTAGTCCCGGCAGCATCCTCGTAAATTTTCTTTGCACACTCTCCAGTTTAACTATGTCTTTCCTACGACAGGGTGACCAAAACCGTGCACGATACTCCAAGTGTGGCCTCACGATCGACTTTTATAACTGTAACATAATGTCCCAACTCCTATACTTAATACCTTGATCAATGGAGGCCAGATGCTAAATGCCTTCTTCACGACCCACAGCTACCTGTGATGCAGTTTTCAACAAACTGTTTACTTGTACTCCTAGGTGCCTCTGTTCCACAGCACTCCTTAGGACCTTACCATTCAGTGTATAAGTCCTACCTTGGTTTGACTTTCCAAATGAGACATCTCACACTTATCTGTATTAAATTGCATTTGCCAATCCTCAGCCCACTTACCCATCAGATCAAGGTCCTTCTGTAATTTTTGATAATCTTCCTCACTATCAATGATACCTCCTAATTTTGTATCATCTGCAAACTTACTAATCATTCCTTGTACGTTCACATCCAGATCATTTATGTAAATAACAAAGGTCCCAGTCAATACAGTGTGGGGCTGGAGGAACACAGCAGGTCAGGCAGCATCAGAGCAGGACAGTCGACGTTTAGGGCCTAGACCCTTCTTCAGGACAGGGTTGGGGAATGGAGCTGGGAAATACCCCAACCTGTGTCCACTTAGTGCCATGCCACCTACCTTCACCCAGCCCCCACCCCCTTCTCTCTATTTATTTAGATTGGGGAACAGCAGACTAAATAGTACTAGAGTGGAAACTGAAGCCATTGCAAGTGATACCCTCACTATGATTAGATGGATAAAAATGGAACCAGGTGGGTGCAAATAAATGCAAGCTGAACTACAAGTGATGTTCTGTTTTCAGGAATTATGAAGCAATTGTAAAAGCCCATCGGAATAATCCTCACCAAGGCAAGGATCAGGTGACTGATCAGGTCAAGTTCAGTATATTTCAGAGCATCATGGACTCCTTGTTTCAGACCTTCAATGCCTGCATCTCTGTGACCAGCTTCCAGGAGTTGTCAGCTTGCGTCTTCAGCTGGATCGAGGAACACTGCAAACCGCAGGTCAGATCTCAGAACAATGTTCGAGCACAAGACCCTGGCAGAAAATCAGTTTTCTTTATGGCAGATGATTGATGTAACTTATAATCCTTATCAAGCACCTTCTGAGAAGTGCTTAGATGAGCCCATGGATAGCAAAATAGAAAAATGCTTTTTATGGTTATTTGTACATTATCACCTGCTTTATTAGCTCTCGGATTATGTTTGCACAACATTCTCTGAGCTCAAGTCTTAGTTCAGCGCTCCCCCTTCACTGAGCTCCAGCTTTAGTGCTGTACCTCCTTGGGATTGGTGTTAGTGCTGTGTTTCCTTTGAGATTTCTTGTGCTGGTGTTATCAGAATTCCACACTCTGTGGTGATGCGTTCCAAATCTTAACCATTTGCTGCATGAAGAGTTTTTCTCTTTGGATTTTTTTTCTGAAGAAGGGCCCAGACCCGAAACGTCAGCTTTCCTGCTCCTCTGATGCTGCTTGGCCTGCTGTGTTCATCCAGCTCTACACCTTGTTATCTCAGATTTGTAAGGAGATTGGTGGAGTTGCTGGTAATGCCGACGATTGTGAAAGGATACAGCAGGCAACATTTAAGAGGTATCTGGATGGTTACATAAATAAGGGGGAATAGAGGGATACTGACCAAATAAGGGCAGAAGTTTTTTTTAGCTTAATTAGGGCATGATCAGCACCGGCTCGGAGGGCCTGTTCCTGTCTTTTGTTCTCTTCTCTGTAAGAATAATATGGTGATTATGGTTAGGGATTTTAACTTTCCAAATGAAGACCGGGACTGCCATAGTGTTAAAGGCTTGGATGCAGAGGAATTTAAGTACATAAAAGAAAATTTTCTGACTCAATATGTGGATGTACCTTCTAGAGAAAGTACTAAACTCGACGTACTCTTGGGAAATAAGGTAGGGCAGGTGACTGAGGAGTCAGTGGGAAAGCACTTTGGGATCAGCGATTAGAATCTATTAGTTTTGAAATGGTGATGGAAAATGATCGATCCGATCAAAAAATTAAAGTTCTAAATTCGACCAAGGCCAATTTTGACAGTATTAGGCAAGAGCTTTCAAAACTTGATTGGGGGCGGATGTTCACAGGTAAAGGGACGGATAAAAAATGGGAAGCCTTCAAAAATGAGATATTGAGAGTCCATAGACAATATGTTTCTACTAGGGTGAAGGGCAAGGCTGGTAGGTGTAGGGAATGCTGAATAACTAGAGAAATTAAGGTTTTGTTCAACAATAAGAAGGAAGCATATGTCGGGTATAGACAGCAGAGATCGAGTGAATCCTTAGAGTGTAAAGGCAGTAGGAGTGTACTAAAGAGGGAAATCAGGAGGGCAGAAAGGGGACATGAGACAGCTTTGGCAAAAAGCGTTAAGGCAATCTGAAGGGATTTTATAAATACATTAAGGACAAAAGGGTAACGAGGGAGAGAATACGGCCACTTAAAGATCAGCAAGGCCCCGTATGTGTGGAACTGCAGGAGATGGGGGTGATCCTAAACGAGTATTTTGCATCAGTGTTTACTGTGGAGAAGGATATGGAACATATAAAACATGGGGAAATAAATAGCTACATCTTGAAAAATGTCCTTAGTGCAGAGGAGGTGGTGCTGGACATCTTAAAACACAAAAAGATGGATAAATCCCCAGAATCTGATCAGGTGTACCCGAGAATTCTGGGAAGCTTAGGGAAGTGATTGCTGGTCCCCTTGCTGAGCTATTTATATCATCGATAGGCTCAGGAGAGGTGCCAGAAGACTGGAGGTTGGCTAACATGGTGCCACTATTTAAGAAAAATGGTAAGGAAAAGCCAGGGAACTATAAACCAGTGAACCTGACATCAGTGGTGGGCAAGTTGTCGGAGAGAACCCTGAGGGACGGGATTTACAGTCAGTTTTGATATAACACGATAGTTCCGGACTTGTGCCATCTCATGTTATATGAAAATCATGCAATGGCCGCACCATTTAAACTAATGGCGCCAGAATCGCATTAAAGCTGCTACAGGTAAGAAAAGTTTGTGTTTTATAAATAGTGGTCTAAATTCTTCAATGCATCAAAGCCAATTTGCATTGAAGAAACACCCGTTATAGCAGAACCGACTGTACATGTATTTGAAAAGGAAAGGATTGATTAGGGATAGCCAACATGGCTTTGTGTGTGGGAAATGGTGTCTCACTAACTTGATTGAGTTTTTTTTTTGAAGAAGTAATGAAGCAGATTGATGAAGGCAGAGTGGTGGACGTGATCTGTATGGACTTCAGTCAGGTATTGAACAAGGTTCCTCATGGTAGACAGGTTAGCAAAGTTAGATCACATGGAATATGGGGAGAACTAGCTATTTTGATACAGGTTAGGCAAACAGGAGGCTGGAAGACCACAGCAAGCCAGGCAGCATCTGGTGGAAAGGAGCAGTCAATGTTTTGGGTATTACCCTTCTTCAGGACTCCTTTCCTGCTCCTTTCCTCCAGATGCTGCTTGGCTTGCCGTGTTCTTCCAGCCTCCTGTTTGTTTACCTTGGATTGCAGCATCTGCTGTTTTTTTTTTGTCTCTATTTTAACACAGAACTGGCTCAAAGGTAGAAGACAGAATGTGGTGGAAGGGTGCTTTTCAGACTGGGGGCCTGTGACCAACGGTGTGCCGCAAGGTTTGGTGCTGGGTCCACTGCTTTTCATCATTTTATATAAATGATTTGGATGTAGACATAGGAAGTCTGATGGGTCAATGGGCTGAGGAGTGGCAGATGAAGTTTAATTTAAATAAATGTGAGGTGTTGCATTTTGGATAGGCAAATCAGGGCAGGATTTAAACACTTAATGGTAAGGCCCTGAGCAGTGTTGCTGAACAGAGAGACCTTGGAGTACAGGTTCATAGTTCCTTGGAAGTGGAGTTGCAGGTAGATATGATAGTGAGGAAGGTGTTTGATATGCATACCTTTATTGGTCAGTGCATTGAGTACAGGAGTTGGGAGGTCGTGTTCCGGCTGTACAGGACATTGGTTAGGCCACTCTGGACTTTCTGCTATAGGAAGGTTGTTGTGAAACTTGAAAGAGTTCAGAAGAGATTTACAAGAATGATGCCAGGGTTGGGGGATTTTGAGTTGTAGGGAAGAGACTGAATAGGCTGGGGCTATTTTCCCTGGAGTGTCAGAGGCAGAGGGGGGCTTTGATAAGGTAAATAGACAAGGTCTTTTCCCCAGGGTGGGGGGAGTCCAAAACTAGAGGGCACAGGTTTAAGGTCAGAGGGGGGAAGTTTTAAAAGGGACCTAAGGACAACTTTTTCATGCAGAGGGTGGTGTGTGTGTGGAATAAGCTGCCAGAGGAAGTGGTGGAGCCTGGTACAATTACAACATTTAAAACACATCTGGATGGGCACATGAATAGGCTCGGTTTGGAAGGATGTGGGCCAAATACTGGCAAATGGGACTGGAATTATCTCAGATATCTGGTCAGCACGGACGAATTTGACCAAAGGCTCTGTTTCCGTGAGGTACATTTCTATGATTCCAACATAATTAAGGGTTATAGTGAGCAGACGGGTCCACGAGAAGATCAGCTATGATCTTATTCAATGGCGGAGTGGGCTTGAGAGGCCAGATGGCTTCATCTTGCTCCTATTTTTTATGTTCATGTGTGCAAAGCCTGGACATGCTTCTGGTAGTGTGGTGACCGGAACTATACGCAATGTTCCAAGTGTGGCTGAACTGCAGTTCTGCACAGCTACAATGTGACTTGCCAGTTTTTATACTGCCTGCCTCAACCGATGAAAGGAAACATGCCATATGCCTTCTTGACCATTTTGTTGACTTGGGTTGCTACTTTCAGGGAACTGTGGACCTGTACTCCGAAACCCCTCGCTATTTAAATGCCTCTAATGTAAATACCATTTCCTGCATACTTCCCTCCTGCATTTGATCTTCCAACATACTTCTCCTCGTATTTTTCTGGATTAAATTCCACCTGCTGTTTCTCTGCTCAAGTCTCCAGCCTATTTATATCCTATTGTATTCAATATAGAAGGACAAGGTAACAGATGTAAGGCAACATCACCGCCTGCAGTTTCTGCTCCAAGCCACTCACTGTCCTGACTTGGAAATATATTGCCATTCTGGAATTCCCTCTTTAATAGCATTATGGTCCAACCCACAGCAGCTGGATTGCAGTGGTCCAAGAAGGCAGCTTACCACCTTCTCAAGAGCAACTAGGGATGGGCAATAAATGCTGGGGGCCAGTTAGCAATGGAGGCCTGGTATTCCGACCGGAATTCCATCAATATGTACAAACCACTGAGAAACAAAACCAAGGTAATGCCAACCACCCTAGCAAGCTGAGACATATAAATAAATAGTGGGACAGAACATCGATGCTTCACTGGAGGCGCACTGACGTTGTTACCTAGCAGGGTGTCAAAACGTTTGCAATCAAACTGACCAGCTCAGCAGGCATGTCTACAACTTCATCCACAACCCGAGCTACAAATCTTCTTGAAAACTTTAGAAGCTATCTATCTCTGTCTCAAAAATATTCAGTGACCCAGCTTCTGATATTTTCTGAGAGTTATGATCACTGCCTGTAAAATGCTCTCCTAATGCCGCCTTAACCACTTGTCCAGCTAATTAGAAGTTGTTCAGTGTGAGAACGAGCTCAGCCAGGTGGAGGATGGTGGTAAATTTGAACGGTTGACACTTGTCCAGATTGACTTCCATTTGCCACAGATCAGTCCATTTGACCAGCCTGACGATATCTACTTGTAATCTAATGTGATCCTCCTCACTATTTACCACCCACTAATTTCTGTATCACCTGCAGACTTACTGATCAAACCTCCTACATTCAAGTCTGTATCATTTATATAAACCACAAAAAGCAAAGACCCCACCAATGAACCCTAGCCCCATGGACATAGGCTTCTAGTCATTAAAAAACCCATCAATCATCACCCTCTGCTTCCTGCCACTCAGCCAATTAAGGATCCAGTTTGCCAAATTCCCTTGGATCTCATGGGCTCTTACCTGTGTTAATAATCTCCCATGTGGGACCTTATCAAAAGCTTTTCCAAAGTCCAAATCAACTACATCAAAACATTGCCTTCAGCAATGCACCGGGGTCAGCTCTTTGGAAAGTTCCATCAATTTGGTCAGATATGACTTCCCCTTAACAAAGCCATGCTAACGTGAAAACATAGAAGACAGGTGCAGGAGTAGGCCATTTGGCCCTTCAAGCCTGCATCACCATTCAATGTGACCATGGCTGATCACGCAATCTCAGTATCTCATTCCTGCTTTCTCTCCATATGCCTTGATTCCTTTAGCCACAAGGGTCACATCCAGCACCCTTTAGACGTGTCTGATGAACTGGCCCCAACAGTTTCCTGTGAGAGAGAATTCCACAGATTCAAAATTCTCTGCGTGAAGAAATTCTTCCTCATCTGAGTCCTGAATAGCTTATCCTTTATCTTAGACTGTGACCCCTAGTTTTGGAATTCCCCAGCATCAGTTACATTCTTCCCACATATAGCCTGTCCAGTCCCATCGGTATTTTATATGTTTCTATGAGATTCCCCTGATTCTTCTAAATTCCAGCAAGTACAAGCCCAGTAGATTCCCCATATGCCAGTTCTGCAATCCCAGGAATCAATCTGGTGCACCTTCGCTGTACTCCCTCAATAGAAAGAATTTCCTTCCTCAGGCTAGGAGACCAAAACTGCACACAGTACTCAAGGTGTGGCTTCACCAAGGCCCTGTATAACTGTAGGAAGACATTCTTATGTCCTAACTTCTTGTTTAATCTCTGTCTTTCCAAATGCAGATTAACTAAGTTAGTCAGAATTACTTCCAGTAGTTTCCCCACCACTGATGCTTAGGCTGACTGGCCTGTAATTTCCTGGAATGTCCCTTCTTGAACAAGTCTGCCACAACTGGATGTCCTCCTGTCTTCTGGCATCTCTCCTGTGACCAGAAAGAACTTAAATTTTTACAAGCGACCCTATTTTTCTTGCCTTGCATCTGTCTGTGGATATTGTCTACTTTTGATCCTGCCAAATCACTCAGAACCTCCTCTTTGTCTATGCAAATTGCTTTATTGTATCACAGACTTTTTCCCTGATTTCTATACTCATATGATCTATCTTACAAGTGAACAATGACAAAAAGTATTCATTTAAAACCCTACCTATATCCTCTGGCTCCAAGCACAAATTACCGCAGTGGTCCTTAATGGATCCTTCTCTTTCCCTTATTAACCTTTATCCTTAATGTAACTATAGAACAACTTACAATTTTTGTTTTTACTTGCCTGTTCTTTTCCTGTTCCCTTTTAGTTCTCCTAATCTCCTTTTTAAGTTCTCTCTTTTACATTCTATATTCTTCCAGGACTTCTGCTGTTTTGACCCTTTGGTATCTGCCGTTAAGCCTCCCTTTTTTTTTCCCCACAATGCTGTATATCCCTTGATATCCAGGCTTCACAGGATTTGATGGTCCCACTCTTTTTCTTTAATGGAACACTTTGGCCCTGTACTTTCTTTATTTCCTTTCTTTTTACTGTGTGGAAACAGGCCCTTTGGCCCAATGAGTTCACGCTGATCCATTTCCCTTATAACCTACCTAAGCTACCTGAAACACTATGGGCAATTTAGCATGGCCAATCCACCTAACCTGCACATCTTTGGACTGTGGGAGGAAACCAACGCAGATACGGAGAGAATGTGCAAACTCCACACAGTCACCTGAGGGTGGAATTGAACCCTGGTCCCTGGTGCTGTAAAGCAGCAGTGTTAACTGCTGAGCCACCGCATGCTTCCCACTGTTCAGAGAAAGGTTCATCTGAAAGTATCTGCCCAGTCCATTCCAGGTAAATCATATCTGATCTTATTAAAGTCAACCTTCTCCCAGTTTAGAACTTTGATTTCAAGCCCATTTTTGTCCTTTTTCATAGCAATCTGGCTGATCTTGTTCTCACGTTGAAACTTCTACTTTAGCTCCTCTCATTTTCTTTAGATCAAAGGTATGGCCATGTGTACCTGCATGGACCTCACCTGTGCCTGTCTTTTCATGGAAAATTCCTTGTTCCAATCCTGCTTCAGTCTCTCCCCACAAGTCTTTCTCTGGTACCTGATTACATCATCAGTGTTGTTTCCCTATCTCATTTGGAATTGGAAAAATTTGTCAATTTTGCTTCCAGTTTCCACCTTCACTAGGTCCATTTCTGGGGTAGGCTGACCAACATCTTCTACAAACCCACAGACTATACATCCTCAGCCTGCTCCCTGTGAAGACTCCTTTGTGTTCTCCAGTTTCTCCACCTCCATTGCATCTGGTCTAATGATGCGACCTTCTGCAGGAGGGACTCAGAATGTCCACCTTTTTCCTCAACTAACAAATCCTTGCTGCCGTGGTCAACAGGGCCCTTAGCTTTGTCTGGCTCATTTCCCACGCTTCTGCCCTCAACCTTTCTGTTCCCTCTCACAACAGCATAAGATCCTTCTAAACCTCTCTTTCCACCCCACCAGCATTTGCATCCAAAGAATCATACGCCACAATTTCTGCCACGTCCAACAAGATACCACCACTGGACATATATTCCTGTTCCCTTTTTTGTCAGTGGTCCGCAGGGACCATTACCTCCAGGAGACATTGTTCTCCTCAGGTGCAGCAGGTGTAACACCTGTCTGTTTATCTCCTCTGTCCTTACTATCCAAGGCTGCAGACCCACCTTCCAGATGAAGCAGTGATTTACTTCCAGTTCACTCAATCAAGCCTACTGTATTCACTGCTCACAATGTGGCTTCCTCTATATTGTTGAGATGAAATGCAGACTGAGCAACCACTTTGCAGAATACCCACATTCTGTCTGCAAAGATGACCTTGTGCTTCCAGTTGCCTACCACCTTCAACATACCACCATGTTCCCTGGCCAATATTTCTGTGTTGGGCCTGCTGTAGTGTTCCAGCGAGGCTCAGTGCAAGCCGAAAGAACAGCATTTCCTTTTCCTCGTAGGGACCCTGCAGCTTTCAGGGCTCAAGATCAAGTTTAATAAATTAAGACCCTGAACAACATCTTCCATGTCCTTTATCCACCCCCACTGCTCAACCCCTGTGACATGGGCAGCTTTCAGCACAGCCAACCCATTTTCACTTACTTAGGATCCCCATTATCAGCTTTTCTGTCTCCCTGGTATACTATTATCCATCTGTTTGTGCCTCCCTAGCTTTTCTCCCTGTCTCTGTCCCTCCCTGGACTCCGCCTAACCGCTCACTTCCCAGCCCGCCGTAAGCCACCGTCTTCAGCATACATACCACCTTTCCCTAGTTACAGTCAGTGCTAAAGAAGGGTCACTGGACTCAACAGTGCTTTCTCTCTACAGTTGTTACCAGACTTGCTGAAGAAACAGCAGTTTCTGTTTTTGTTTCATATCTCCAGCATCCACAGTTCTTTGTTTTATTCCAATAGCTAAAGTGACCAATGGCCCTATGGAGGATGAGATTGGGAAGTCAATAGTGGAGTACTCAGAAATGTCAGAGTCACTTAATCAGTGTTTTACTTCACTGTTCATGGAGGAGGACGCTAGTATCATTCCCAATAGTAATAAGTAATTCAGAGGTTATAGATAGGGAGGAACTCATCATCACTAGGGAAAAAGTACTGAGCAAACTGTTGGGATCAAAGATAGATCAGTGCCTAGGGCCTGATGACCTGCAGAATAGGATCTTAAAAGAAGTGGCAACAGAAATAAGGATTCATTAGTTATTCCAAAATTCCCTAGATGCAGGAAGGGTTCTGTTGGCTTGGAAAAATGCTAATAAAACATGGTAATTCTAAAATGCCAGGAAGCAAAATGTAGGAAACTACAAACCAGTTAGTTTAGCGTGTCCTTGAGAAATTGTTAGAATCCATTGTTAAGCAAATAATAACACGATATTTGGAAAGTCAAAATACAATCTACGGGGTCAGTATTGTTTTATGAAGGGTTAATCATATTCAACTGATTTGCTAGAATTCTTTGAAGATGTAACAAGTAATTTGGATAATGGAGATGCTACAGATGTAGTATATCTGGAGTTCCAGAATGCATTTGATAAAGTGCTGCACAAAAGGTTGATACAAGATCACATAGGGTTAGAGATTATTTATTAGTTTGGATAGAGGATTGACTAGCCAACAGAAAGCAAAGAGACAGGAAAAGTGGGTCTTTTTCTGGCTGTTAAGATGTGGCTAGTGGAATGCTACAGGCTTCAGTCCTTAGGCCCCAAATATTTATGATCTATATTAATGACTTAGATGCGGGAATAGAGTGTACTATCGCCAGATTTGGAGATGACACTAAAATAGGCAGGAAAGTAAGTTACAAACAAGAATTAAGAAATTTACAAATAGATTTTGATAAGTTAGATGAATGGGCCAAAATTAGGCAGATGAAGTTTAACATTGATAAGTGTGCGGTTATCCAGTTTGGTCGGAGGAACAGAAAAGCAACTTATTGTCTAAATGGAAAGAAATTACAGAGTGCTTCAATGCAGAGGGATTTGCGCATTACCCTTGTGCATCAATCACAAAAAAACTAGTATGCAGCAGGTAATAATGAAGGCAAATAGAATTTTGGTATTTATTGCGAAATAAATAGAATAGAAAATTGAGGAAGTGTTGCTGCAACAGTATAAAGCATTGATGAGAATGCATGTGGAATATTGTGAACAGTTTTGGTCCTCCTACTTATTTGCATTACAGGCAGTTCGGAGGAGGTAGCTAAATAGCTAAATTGATTTCAGAGCAGAGGGTTTGTCTTATGAGGAGAGATTGAGCAGTTTAGGTCTTTTGCCATTGGAGTTGAGGATATCTAGTTGAGGTATATACGGTGCTGAAGGGGATTGACAAAGTAGATGTAGAAAGGATGTTTCCTCACATGGGCAAAATAGAATGAAAGATCACAGTTTTAGGATAAGGAGTAACAGTTTTAAAGCAGATGAGGAAAATTTACTTCTCTCAAAGGGTCATAAATCTGAAATTCACTACCCCGGAGAGTGGTGGATGCTGAGACATTGAGTAAATTTTGAAGAGGAAATAGACAGGTTTTTAATTAGTATTGGGTTGAAGGTTTATAGACAGTATGCAGGAAAGTGGGGTTGAGGCCAAGGTAAGATCAATTATGATTGTATCAAATGGTGGAGCAGGCTCGAGGGGTTGAATTGCCTAATCCTGCTCATAATTCTTATCTTCTTAAATTTCCTTTTGAGGAGTTAGGGGATATAGAAAAACCGGAAAGAATTGCTGATGTTGTAAATCAGAAACAAAACCGAAATTGCTGCTCAGCAGGTCTGGCAGCATCTGTGGGGAGAAATTTAATTCTTTGAAGTGGTAACAAGTAGGTTAGACCAGGGAAACCCAGTGGATATTATCTATCTAGACTTCCAAAAGGCCTTTGATAAGGTGCCTCACGGGAGGCTGCTGAGTAGGGTGAGGGCCCATGGTGTTCGAGGTGAGTTACTGGCATGGATTGAGGATTGGCTGTCTGACAGAAGGCAGAGAGTTGGGACACAAGGCTCTTTTTCGGAATGGCAACCGGTGACAAATGGTGTCCTGCAGGGTTCAGTGCTGGAGCCGCAGCTGTTCACTTTGTATATTAATGATCTGGATGAAGGGACTGGGGGCATTCTGGCAAAGTTTGTCGATGATACGACGTTTGGTGGACAGGCAGGTAGTACGGAGGAGGGGGGGAGGCTGCAGAATGATTTAGACAGTTTAGGAGAGTGGTCCAGGAAATGGCTGCTGAAATTCAACGTGAGCAAATGTGAGGTCTTGCACCTTGGAAAAAAGAATACAGGCATGGACTATTTTCTGAACGGTGAGAAAATTCATAAAGCCGAAGTGCAAAGGGATCTGGGAGTGCTAGTACAGGATTCTCTAAAGGTTAACTTGCAGGTTGAGTCTGTGATTAAGAAAGCGAATGGAATGTTGTCATTTATCTCAAGAGGGTTGGAATATAAAAGCAGCGATGTGCTTCTGAGACTTTATAAAGCTCTAGTTAGGCCCCATTTAGAATACTGTGTCCAATTTTGGGCCCCACACCTCAGGAAGGACATGCTGGCACTGGAGCATGTCCAGCGGAGATTCACACGGATGATCCCTGGAATGGTAGGCCTAACATACGATGAACAGCTGAGGATCCTGGGATTGTATTCATTAGAGTTTAGAAGGTTGAGGGGAGATCTAATAGAAACTTACAAGATAATGCATGGCTTAGAAAGGGTGGACGCTGGGAAGTTGTTTCTGTTAGGTGGGGATACTAGGACCCGGGGGCACAGCCTTAGAATTAGAGGGGGTCGATTTAGAACGGAAATGAGGAGACATTTCTTCAGCCAGAGAGTGGTGGGCCTGTGGAATTCATTGCCACGGAGCACAGTGGAGGCCGGGACGTTGAATGTCTTCAAGGCAGAGATTGATAAATTCTTGATCTCACAAGGAATCAAGGGCTACGGGGAGAGTGCGGGTAAGTGGAGTTGAAATGCCCATCAGCCATGATTAAATGGCGGAGTGGACTCGATGGGCCGAATGGCCTTCCACTCCTATGTCTTATGGTCTTATGGACATCAGAGATAACACTTTGGGTCTAGTGACCCTTCGTGAGAACACAGTTGGCGGACATAATGGAGATGTATAAAATTATGACAGGCATAGATAGAGTATACAGAAAGAAACTTCCTTCTTGATGGAAGGATCAATGATAGGGGCATGAAGTAAGGGGCCGAAGATTTAGAGGAGATGTGGGGGAAAGCTTTTTCACCTAGAGGGTGGTGAAAATCTGGAAACCATTAACTATAAGAGTGATGGTGGCAGAAACCTTCATTAAATTTAAGAAGTATTTAGATGATGCACTTGCACTTCTAAGGCATACAAATCTATGAGCAAAGTTCTGGAAAATGAGATTAGAATAATTAGGGTATCATTGAAGATTAACAGTGGTGCATCTACTACCTCATTAGCGATATCTTTTAAAACCTTAGGATGAAGTCCATCTGGATCACCGTCAGCCCACAGCTTGGTCAATTTGCTTAGTACCTCTCCTTCGTGACTGTAATTTCACAAAATTCCTCTTTCCCTTCCAATCCCTGATTTAAAGCTATTACTGAAGTGATTTTTGTATCCTTTATGGTGAAGACAGAAGCAAAATATTTGTTTACTTCATATGCCATCTCCTTATTAATTCCCTATTTGCACACTCCAGAGAACCAACATTCACTTCACTTACACTTTTCCTTTTTAAATACCTAAAGAAACTCTTGCTATCCATTTTACATACCTAGTACCATCTTCTTATATTCTCATTTCTTCCTCCTGATTAACCTTTTAGTCATTCTCTTGTCTTCATTATTTTCTAACCAATTGTATGACCTACTCATTTATGCACATTTAAGTTTGATGCTTTCCCTAATTTTTTTAGTTAACTATAGATGGTGAGTCCTTCCTTTAGAATTGTTTTTTATAGTAGGAATATATTTATTCTGAGTATTCCAAAATATCCCCTGAAATTCCTCCTCTGTGGCTTAATTGATCTATTGCCTAGCCTAGTATGTCAATTCACTTCAACTAGTTCAGCTTTCTTACTTTCATATTTGCTTTTATTTAGGTTTAAATTACTAGTCTTAGACCTGATTTTCTCTTACACTGGTTGAAAAATTCTGTCATACTGTGGTTACTTCCAGCTAGAGGTGCTTTAACTCAGATCATTCATTAATCATGTAACGTTACACATTATCAAATCTAATGTGACCTGCTCTTTGATCAGTTCCAAAATGTGCTGCTCGAAGAAACTATCTCAAAAGCATTTTGTAAACCTCCTCATTGTGGACGCTACTATTAACCTGGTTTTTCCAGTTTAATTATTGCCATCCCTTTATCACAAGCACCCAGTGTTTATTTTTGTATACTTTATGCCACTTGTGGTTATTGTTGGAGGTACCTGTAGACTACACTCATTAGTGATGACTTTTACCCTTCTATTCCTCATCTCCACTCAAAATGGTCTGCATCTGATCTCCTGAAGCAAGATTAATGGGGAAGGTTCAACAGCCAACAAAATAAGCGAAGAAAACTTTGCAATTTCTGAAATTATCTGAGTTTGTAAATGAGTAAAATGCTCACCAACCAGTCAACTACTTGTTTTCCTATGATGTCGTTTTTGAATTTTCTCATACTTGGCTGATTTGCTTTGGAGTGACAGAACGTATTGGACCTCTGCTGTTCTCCTCATACTCTTTTATATTGTGTCTCCACCACTGTCACATGTTCTTTCTCCATACTGTGTCTATTGTTGGACCTACATTTACACCCTTGGAATATTTGCAGTTTTCTAATCTGGCACTATCTCAGAGTGCAAGAGGATTCAGAGGTATTGGCCAGTGCTCTGCAAACTCCAGTCTCATATCCTTCAGTATCTTTGGATCTGATGCCAGTGCTTTATCCACTTTTAAGGTACAGCAGCCTATCCAACCCTGTTTTTATATCCATTTTAAATTCTTCATGTGTGTGGAGAGCACTTTCCTTGCTATAGGCAGAAGCAAAATACTAATTTAGTACTTTGGTCATGATTCAGCCTACTTGCATAATCCCATTTTGTGGCTCTACTCTTCCTTGTCCCACCATTTTACCACTTATAAGGTGCGAAGACCATTGGATTATTTTCGTTGTTAGCTGCCAGTCTCTTGTATTCACTGTTTGTTTCTTACCTTTTAGGTTAAGGGCTAGTACACTGTTCTTGGAACTCGAAAATGGTGGTGTTGTTTGTCTGTCAAATTGGTTGTGTCTGTATTGTGATTTATTTGTAAACTGTAGTCTGCCTGGAAATGATTGGATGAAATTGCATTTTCCATGTAAAATGTTTGCAATGCGTTATCCTTCCATCATCTATTGGTGAGAATAAACCTGTTATTTGCAGTGGTGCTGCCAGTAAGCAAGCCATGAAATGGCGACCTGGCAACATCCCTTAATGTGCAGTAATTCTCCAGTATCCTTAGTTGGTCATAGAATCATATAACACAGAAGAGTCCCTCTGGCCATCAAGTCTGCAATAGCCTATCTGAACTACTTCTACTTTTCAGCACTTGACACATAATCTTGCATGTTTGTACATTTCAAAAGCTCATTCATGTACTTTTTAAAGATTGTGAGGTTTCCTGCCTCTACCACCATTCCAGGCAGTGCATTCCAGACCCCAGCCACCCTCTGGGTGAAATTGTTTTACCTCAAATCCCCTCTAAACTTCCTGCCCTTCACCTTGTAAGTGTGACCTGTCCATTATTGATCCTTCATCTAAGGGGAATGGCTGTCCATGCCCTTCGTAATCATACACACCTCAATCAGACCCACACCTCAATCAGGCCCACCCTCAGCCTTCTCTGCTCTAAAGAAAGCAACTCAAGCCTATCCAGCCTCTCTCCTTTGCTAAAATGCTCTGTCCTAGGCAATATTCAACTCCCTCTAAACCAGCACCTCTAAAGGTAAGGTGCAGTAAGACCTGGGTGTCATGGTGGGATGGTTGCTGAAGGTTGACATGCAGGTGATGAGGAAAGCTAATGGCATGCTGGCCTTCACAGCAAGATGATTTGAGTAAGGATGTCTTGCTGCAGTTATACAGGCCTTGATGAAGCCATACCTTGAGTATTATGTGCAGTTTTGGTCTCCTAGTCTGAGGAAGACATCCTTGCTATTGGGGGAACCAGCGAAACTTCACCACATTGATTCCTGGGATGGCAGGACCTGACATATGAAGAAAGACTGGATCAACTGGGCTTGTAATTCCTGGAATTTAGAAGGATATGGGGAAATCTCATGGAAACATATAAAATACTGATGGGACTGTACAGGCAAAGTGTGGGAAGAATGTTCCTAATGTTGGTGAAGTCCAGAACGAGGGGGTCACAGCCTAAGAATAAGGGGTACCCATTCAGGTCTGAGATGAGGAAGAATTTCTTCACTCAGAGTTGTGAACTTGTGGTATTCTCTTCCACAGGAAGCTGTTGGAGCTAATTCATTAGATACATTCAAGAGGGAGCTGGTCATTGCCCTTGCGGCTAAAAGGATCAAGGGATTGGGGGAAGAGGATGGGAATGGGATACTGAGATTACATGATCAGCCATGATCGTATTGAATAGTGATGTGGACTCAAAGAGCTGCACCTATTTTCTATGTTTCACACTATGACCACCCCAGTTAATCTTGGGAAAATTCAAATCCCTATCACTGCCTTATATTTTCACACTTAATTAAGTTAGTTGGTGATTAAAAACAGAAGTTCCTGGAAAAGCTCAAAGGCTACTGGACCTGAAACATTAACTCTGATTTTTCTTCACAGATGCTGCCAGACCTGCTGAGCTTTTCCAGCACCTTCTGTTTTTGTTCCTGATTTACAGCATCTGCAGTTCTTTCTGGTTTTTTTTTAGCTGATGAATACTTGGCCTCTCCTCAGACAAAGTCAACCCTCGCTCTGTGCTAGTTTCCTGAGGCCAACATGATGATAACTTGCATTTGCTGTAGCAATATGAAATGAGATAAATATTACCACTTAAATTAAAGTGAATTAAAAAAAATTATTGAGGCTGTTGGTCCTTAAATATGGACTCAAATATGATGCAGACAAATGGCTTAAACTCCATTTGAGTACATTATCAATCATCATTGTGGTATGGTGTGTTTCCTACCCTACACCATTACCTCAATGAGTAGGTGCCTCAGTGTAGAGTAAAAGCTTTTCGGTTTCATTCCTAGTCTGCTAGATTCATTGATCTCAGTAAGGAAACTGCAGTTGCTTTCATTGCCCATTGACAAGAGCTAGGAGAAAAGTCAACTCCTGTTTGCAGTCCATATTTGTAAGAAGTAGGTTTGTTTGCTGCTAAAGAAAATTGCGACCTGAATACTTGACAGGCGACACAGGTAAGTGGAGAAATACACACTTTAACAACTGATTCAGAAGGAAGAATGACAATGCTCTCACTTTTGACATTTGATTTGGTTTTGATTGTCCATTCTGAGACCTCACCTGAATCTGGAACCTGTCTTTCCTTTTTCACTTGTTGCAATTTGTAGTTTCAAACATTTTGCATTTGGAAGTACATTTTGGAAAGGTGGCAAGGATAAAGTAGATTTTATGATGTGTGAACAGATCTGTTTTGGATGAGATTTAACTGTTACGTAAAATGTCTAATTTTGTTGTTTCTGCTGTTTCAGACACTGCGGGAGATCGTGGTTGGGGTACTACAGCAGTTAAACAGTCAGCTGCATTGAGTTGCCAGGTGTTTATCATTGCTGGACTGAGAGCAGAATTATACTCTGGAATTTCTAGAAATATGATATGAGCTCTGATATCAGTGAAAAATTAATATTGAAGCAAATGGCTGAAACAATTTGCACTCTTTATTCTAATTAAAGATGTGAATTGACGTTGACGCTTTGAAAATGGTCAGAAAAACAACTAGGTTAATCATAAGGCCATGTGAGGGACTTGTGGCATAGTTGATAGTGCCCCTGACTCCAGGCCAGTAGGTTCATGTTCAAGTTTTACCTGACCTGGAGGTGTGTCATGAAAAAAAATTAATCAATTTGTTATAAGATGTTAAGGCGTTGTGCCCTTGAGAGTGCTCTGCCATTTAATAAGATCATGGCTGATCTTTGGTCTCAACTCTACTTTTCCAACTTACCTCCATATATCTTGGTCTCCTTAGAATCCAAAAATGTAATTACAGATTTAAGTACCCTTAACAACTGAGCATTCCAAGCCCTGTCAGCTTCAGAATTTCAAAGATTCACAACCTTTTGAATGAAGAAGTTTCTCACCTCAGCCCAAAAAAGCTCTCCCCTATCTGAAACACTTCAGCCAAAGGAAGTAGCCTCAGCACTTACCTGCTCAAACCCTGTTCTGATCCTGAAAGAGAATTAATTGTGACACTAGTGAAAAGAAAGGACAGGATTTCACTTTACAAAAACTTTAGCAAACCAGGTATAGTTAGCATATTTCAAACATTAATCGATAGGTAAAAGACATTTCAAATATGAAAAGGAAATTTGATTTTAAATATTTGATAAACAAGCTGACAAGCCCACACAAGCATGGGATTGTGTGCAATCTCTGTTTTTCAAACTCGACTTCCATTTTGTAGGATTTCTTATTTCTCTTCCAGTTATTTTGGCTATTCAGTTACATTTGCTAGCAGTCTTCTTCCATTTGAAGCCCGTCACGCACACAGTTGCCACAGCAGAGGCCTTTGCCTATGGTCAGTTGTTCTAGGCAAGGCATCTTGAGGTTTGCTACCACTTTGATGATAATGTCTGTCACGTCCTTTGTGTGTACAACCTTGTTTTAGTTTAAAATCATCTTTGTTCAATGGTCAAATATACAAACAGATCAACAGTGCACCAGTGGGGTCACCCATCTCAGGACTCATCACAGAAGCAGTCATTGCAAAGACTAGAACACACTACCTTCCCTCACATTCAGCCTAAACTGTGGATCTGGTACATAGATGACGCATTTGTCATTATTAAACGCAACAAATTAGAAAGGACCCACCACCTTATCAACAGCGATTAAATTCACAAGGAAAGAAGAACAACAACCAGCTTCTGTTTCTGGATGTTAAAGTAGAGTGATTCACAAACGGGGAGTTCCAAACCTCAGTGTACAGAAAAGCAACCCATACGGATCAAATCCTCAATTTCTACAGCAACCATCCCAACGCCCACAAACAAAGCTGCATTAGGACACTATTTAAACAGGCCAGGACACACTGCAACACCCCAGAACTACGCAGGAAAGAGGAAGAACACTTATACAAGATCCTCACTTTAAATAAATACCCATGCAACTTCATCCACAAATGCCTACAAAAAAGAAAACAGAAGGACACGGAACGACATAACACACTGACCACACTGCCCTACATCAGGAACATATCAGAACTGGCAACAAGGATCCTAAGACCACTAGGAATCATGGTGGCCCACAAGCCCACAGCCACTCTACAACAAACACTCACAAGGATTAAAGACCCCATTCCCACAGCATGCAGAATGAATGTGGTTTACAAAATACCATGTAACGACCGCCACAAACATTACGTTGGACAGACAGGAAGGAAACTAGCCACCAGAATACATGAACATCAGCTCGCAGCAAAATGATGTGACAAATTCTCCTTAATATTGGTTCATTCAGACAATGAAGGCCATCAATTTAACTGAGACAAGGTAACCATACCAGCCCAAGCCAAACAGGCATGCATGGGAATTCCTAGAAGCACGGTTCTACACGCATTCTTCAGTCAACAAACATATAAAATTGGACCCCATATACAAACCTATACAGATCAAAACCGGAAATGACGGTACTCACCAAAACGTACTGGACAGTATAAATTCCAAATGGAATAGAATAACATCGCTTCATCAGAGGCTCCACTGATGATGTCACCTAGCATGGTGATGAAACGTCTGAACAAAAACACGCCAGCTCGGCGAGCAAGTCAACAGCCTCAAACAGTAAACTGTCAGAAACGTTTAATATTATTTGGGAACTCTGTTCTAAAGTAAAATTAAAATGAATTTCTTTGATTTTAGTGATGGTATGACCTGTTTAAGAAAGAGGCAAAAGTCAATTGGGATAATGAGTTGAAGAAGGCGTTGCCAATAAATCATGTGACTTAAGATAAATGACAAGTTACTGGGTTAGATCATAGCTAGGTGTTTACTACAGTGAAACATCTGTGATCTATAGAGGCAGGTTGCCAGAAGCCACAAGTAGGTTGAGCTTAGAAGAACAGATTAGTTTGTGGAAGTCTTTAGGCCAGAGCTGGAAAGTCTTAAGATGTAGCAGCCTCAAAGTAGGCAAAGTCAAGAAAAAAGTCAGTTCATTTGCCTTTCTCTGTCTTGTGGAAAGACAAAACAGAATTAATCCTAGTGAATGTGCAGAAAATCGCTGAAAGGAAACCTTTCAGAGGTCTTACCATTTCATTAAGAAATTCTAAAGTGAAGGTGAGAGTGATACTTAACAGGAGTTGAGTGAATTTAAAAATACTGCTTGGAAAAAGAGTTGAATCCTTTTTGCTGTTTATGATATCTTTCAAAATTTCTTTTTATTTTGTGTAATAAATGTATGTTCTTTTATTTAAAGTACATTGACAGCCTCGTGTGAATATATTTATTGACTTACCACAATGGCAATCAAATTTCAAAACTAACATCTGCAGTCTGTTAAGCCAAGTCTAACTCTGAAATCAGCTTTGTCTGGTGTAACCATCAGTTAGGATCATAGTAAGTTACATTCAGATAGAAGCTTACATGTCTCCTCTCACTAGTATTATCTGCTTTTCTTGTTTGGCAGCTTAGGACACTCTGTCTGAAACCTGATCTGTTTATTCCCATGGCAGTCCCTGGTCACATTAGAACATAGAACCATACAGCACAGGAACGGGCCCTTCGGCCCACCATATTGTGATGAATATGACGCCAAATTAAACTAGTCCCTTAAACGCCCCTATCGTATTGATGGTGATTTCTTGTAATTCTATATTAAGGAAATCAATCAGCCCACTTTCAGAATACAAAAAGACATACTTTTCCCAGCATGTATTGCTATGTTTCATAATGCTAATTTGATCCTAGCTGTACCTCCCAGAAATCAGTTGAATGAATCTTTGTTGTAGTTCTGAGGAAGGGTCACTGGACCCGAAACGTTAACTCTGTTTTTTCCTTCACAGATGCTGCTAGACCTGCTAAGATTTTTCAGCAACTCTGTTTTTGTTCCAATCTTTGTTGCGCACTTTTAATGGGCTCAAACCATGTCTAGTTCTGGACACACAACCAGGGAAAACATCCTTTCTGCATCTATCTTCTCTAGCCCTTTCAGAATTTCAGTAAGTTTCAGTAAGATCATCTCTTATTCTTCCAAACACCAATGGCTACAGGCCTAACCTATCGAATATTTCCTAATAAACTAGCCAGAACCTTTTCTATCTCTTCATAGTACTCTGACGCGGCCTCACTGGCTCTTTGTACATCTAAAGTAAAATGTTCACACTTTTATAAAAGCAGAATAGCGTGAATGATGGAAATCTGAAACAAATATAGACAATGCTGGAGAAGCTCAGCTGGTCAGGCAGCATCTGTGGAGAGAGAAACAGAGTTGAGTTCAGTTTGACTCATGCAAAACTGAAAGAATGTTCTGAATTTTACAAATTACTGTCTGCCTTCTAATTTGATTTTTTCATTTGATTTATTGTCGTCATGTGTGCCAGGTACAGTGAGAAGCTTTTGTTTTGCAAGCAGTACAGGCAGATCGTAGCAAGCAAGGACAGACAGATCATAGGGCACTTAGAGTGAGAACACAAGGTTATGGTTGCACAGGAGATACACAAAACAAGATCACCATTAGTGAGATCAACATTGTTTGAAGTTAGAGAGGTCTATTCAGCAGTCTAATAACAGCAGGGAAGAAGTTATTCTTGAACCTGTTGGTGTGTGTGTTCAAGCTTCTGTATCTTCTGGCTGACAGAAGAGGTTGGAAGAGAGCATTACTGGGGTGAGAGGGGTCTTTGATGATGGCAGCCTTTCTGCAACAATGAGAAGTGTAAATGAAGTTTGTAGATGGGAAGTTGGCTTCCGTGATGGTCTGGGCTGTGCACACAACTTCCTGTGGTTTCTTGCCATCCTGGGCAGAGCAGTTGCCATACCAGGTCATTATGCAACCAGATAGGATGCGTTCAGTGGTGCATCTGTAAAATTTGTTGAGGGACCTTATGGACATGCTGAATTTTCTAAGCCATCTCAGAAGAGATGTTGGTGTGCCTTCTTGACAGTCGCATCTACGTGGGAGGTCCAGGACAGATCATCAGTTATCATCATCCTAGGAACTTGACCCTCTCCACCTCAGCTCCGTTGATGTAGATAGGGATGTGACCTCCTCCTTTCTTCTTGAAGTCAATGATCAGTTGTTTTGCTGACATAGAGAGGTTGTTATCATTGCACCATGACACCAAGCACTCTGTCTCCTTCCTGTATTCTGACTCATCGTTGTTTGGTATATCCTGCCACGGTGGTGTCATCAGCAAACTTCCAGATGGTGTTCATTCGGAATTTGGCCACACAGTTGTGTGTCCAGGGAATACAGAAGGGGGCTGAGAATGAAGCATTGCGGGGCGCCAGTGTTGAGGATTATTGTAGAGGAGGTGCTGTTGTCGATCTTCACTGATTGCAGTCTGTGAGTCAGAAAGCTGAGGATCCAGTTGCAGAGGGCGGAGAGCCAAGGCCTATGTCTCGAAGTTTTGAGATTAGTCTGGAAGGGATTATGATGCTGAAGGTGGAGCTGTAGTCAATGAGTAGGAGTCACATGGGTGTCTTTCTTATCCAGATGTTTCAGAAATGAGTGTAGGGCTGGGGAATGGTGTCTGCTGTGGACTTGTTTTGCCGGTAGGGATCAAGGTAGGCTGGGAAACTGGAGCTGATATGGGCATTTGCAAGCGTCTCAAAGCATTTCATGATTATGGAGGTCAGAGCCACTGGGGGTAGTCATTCAGGCACGTTGCATGTGTTTTCTTAGGTACGGGGATGATGGTGGTCTTCTTGAAGCTGTTGGGGACTTTGGCTTGTAACAAGGAGAAGTTGAAGATGTCAGCGAATATCTCTGCCAGCTGGTCAGCACAGGATCTAAGTGCATGGCTGGGGACTCTGTCTGGGCCCATCGCTTTCCTTGGGTTGACTCTCAGGAAGACCAATCTGTTGTCTGCAGCGGTGATGGAGGGAAAAGGCTCATCCAGGCAGTCAAGGCAGGTAACATTATTCTGCTTGAACCAAGTGTGGAAAGCATTGAGCACAGAAGGAGGGATGTGTTTTTGTCTGCTATCTTGTATCCTGTTATGTTGTGTAGGCCTTGCCATGGGCAGTGGGTGTCCGTGTAGTTGGTTTGGGGCTCTAACTCGGTCTGGTACTGCCTCTTGGCACCTCTGATGGCTTTGCAGAAGTCATATCTGGATTTTCTGTACAGGTGTGGGTCATCTGACTTTAAAGTCACATGCCTGGTCTTCAGTAGGCAGTGGATTTCCCAGTTCATCCAACATTTCTGGTTTGGAAAGACATGGATTGACCTTTTGGCATGCAGTCATCCATGCACTTGTTGAGGAAGCCCCTGAAAGTGGTGATGTACTCATCTAAGTTGTCTGCTGAGTCCTTGAATATGGTCCAGTCCACTGATTCCAAGCAATTCCACAGAAGCACCTTCCCCTTCTTGACCACCTTATCCACCTGTGTTGCCACTTTCAGAGATCTGTGGTCCTTTACACTCAGATCCATGTGTATGTCAGTGCTGCTAAGGGTCTGCCATCTTATGTATAATTCACACCTGAATTTGATCGTCCGAAATGCATCACCTCACATTTGTCTGGAATAAGCTTCCTCTGCCATTTCTCTAGACTTCTGGATAGAGAATTTAGTTTTTCCTTTTAAAAACAGAACAGTACAGCACAGGAACAGGCCCTCCATCTCACCATGTCTGTGCTAACCATGATGCCATTCTAAATTAATTCCATTTGCCTGCACATGGTCCCCAGCCATCTGTTCCCTGCCTATTCATGAGTCTGTCTATATGCCTCTTAAACATTGCTATCTTTCTGCTTCTACCACCTCCCTTGAAGGCCATGCAGATGATCCCTAATAAGCTTGTGCTTTTCCAAATGCAAGTAAATCCAGTCCCTAAGAATCTGCTCTAATAATTTCCCTATCAGAGATTTACTGCTTACAGGACCATCACTTCCTAGATTACCCCTGTTGCCCTTTTTAAACAAAGGAACAATATTGACTGTTCTCCAGTCTTCTGGGACCTTGCCTTTGGCTAAAGAGGATGCAAAGATCTCTGCCAAGGACCCAGCAATCTCCTCCCTTACCTTCCTCAGTATCCCAGGATGGATCCCATCAGGCGCTGGTGACTTATCTACCTTAGTATTAAAATACCCAACACCATCTCCTTAATAACAACGTGCCCCAGAATATCAGTATACCCCTCCCTAATTTTCCCATGTCCATGTTCTTCTTGATGAATACTGATGCAAAGTACTCATTAAGAACTTCACCATCCTTCTCTGGCTGCATCCATAAGTTCCCATTGACCTACCCTTTCTCTAGCTGCCCTCTTGCTCCTAACATGCATAACCTGCCTTGGGATTCTCCTGAATCCTACTTGCCAAGGACATTTCATGGCCTCTTTCAGCCCTTCTAATTCCTTGTTCAAGTTTGTTCTTGTTTCCTTTATATTCCTCAAGTGCCTTGTCTGATTTCAGTTTCCTAACCTTCCATATATTTCCTTCTTTTTGACTAAAACCCTTTTCATCCAGGGTACCTGAATCATGGCATCCTCATCTTTCATCTTCAGAGGAGCATGTTGGTCCTGAACTGTGATCAACTGGCATTTTAAAGATTCCCACATGTCAGATGTAGATATATTCCCTCAAACAGCCACCTCCAATCTAATTTCTCCAGTTCCTGCCTAATAATCAGCCTTCCCCCAATTTAGGACTTGCACTTGAGGATCTGTCTTATTTTTATTGTAACCACCTTAAAACTTACAGAAATATGATCACTGTTGTCAAAATGCTCTGTCACTGAAACTTCTTCAATCATCTGGCCAGGCTCATTCCCTAGTACAAGGTCCAATTCTGTGTTCTGCCTCTTCCCTAATTGGAGTATCTACATATTGTTTCAAGAAACCTTCCTGGATGCACCTAACAAATTCTGCCCCATCTAAGCACCTGAAAGGAACAAAGTCTCAGTCAATGTTGGGGAAGTTAAAATCACTCACTACATCAACCCTATCGTTTTTGCATCACTCCATGATCTGTTTACATATATGTTCCTGTATTGCCCCGTGGCTATTGGGAGGCCTGTAGTATAACACCATCATAGTGATTGTACTTATTCCCAAGTTTTACCCATATGGCCTTGCTGGATGAGCCCTCCAAGATGCCTTAGTACAGTTGTGACAATCTCCTTAAATCAGTTCTGTAACTCCCCCACCCCTTTTATATCTCTCTCTATCATGCCTGTAATATCTAAACCCTGGAACATTGGGCTGCTAGATCTGCCCTTCTCTCAAACCAAGTTTCTGTAATGGCTACATCATGCGTCCATGTGTTAATCCAGGTTTTAAACTTTGACCACCAGGTCCTCCATGATACCCTTTTCAGTCATAGTGAGTGAGCCAACTTCTCCCATAATCCTCCTCAGCCACTTTGCAGTACCACCCTTTGTTTACTTCTTATTACCATCTAGACTGAATCATACATTTGTATAAAATGTTATTCACCACTTAGCCCAAGACTGAATGTTGTCCAGGTCTTACTGCATGCAGTGATGATTGTGTCATTATTTGAGGAGTTCCTATTTGGTACTGAACATTGCAATCATCAGTGAACATGCCTATTTTTGACATTAATTTGGAAGGAAGATCATTTAAATTAAGCAGTTTAAAATTACATTGGGCCTTCTAAATCAATATTGGGGCCCCAAACAAAGTTGAGAGCTTTGTCTTGATTCCCATTGACCACCAATAGTTTCTTTTTAAAAGATTTTTTCATGTCACACTTGATCAATCTACTGTGATGTAAAGGGCTGTCACTCACCTTACTTCTGAAATTCTAATCTTTTGTGCAATTTACACCAAGGCTTTAATAAGTTTTGGAGGGAAATGGCTCTGGCAGAATGCAAACCACAGTACCATTCATTACTGTCCTAATCCTAACCCCTTCAAGAAGACCACCATCACCCTAGTACCTAAGAAAGCACATGCAGCATGCATTAATGACTACCGTCCAGTGGCTCTGACCTCCATAATCCCGAAGTGCTTCGAGGGGCTGGTTATGGCCCACATCAGCTGTAGTTTCCCAGCCTGCCTTGATCCCCTACAGTTTTTTTTCTTTATTCATTCATGGGATGAGGGCGTCACTGGCCAGGCAGCATCTATTGCCCATCCCTAATTGCCCAAAGGGCAGTTAAGAGTCAACCACATTGCTGTGTGTCTGGATTCACATGTAGACCAGACCAGGTAAGGATGACAGTTTTGGACTAAAGGACATTAGAAAGTATTAGGTTAAGCAACGTCTAATTTTAAAATTCCCACTTAGAACATTGAGGAGTACAACACAGGAACAGGCCCTTTGGCCCAGTTAATCTGTTCTGCCTACCCATGGTCCATATTCCACCATTCCTTGCTTATTTGTGTGCTTACCTAAAAGCCTCTTAAAAGACCCTATTGTACCTGCCTCCACTACTACCCCTAGCAGCATGTTCCAGATACCTACCACACACTGTGTAAAATACCAGCCCCTCACATCTCCTTTGAACTTTCC
Organism: Ginglymostoma cirratum; assembly: GCA_024137785.1. Classification (NCBI taxonomy): domain Eukaryota; kingdom Metazoa; phylum Chordata; class Chondrichthyes; order Orectolobiformes; family Ginglymostomatidae; genus Ginglymostoma; species Ginglymostoma cirratum. The sequence continues at coordinate 197,236 of JAHRHZ010000105.1, forward strand.
TCCTCTCACCTTAAATGTGTGCCCTCTAGTATTAGACAGTTCAACTCTGGAAAAAAGATTGTTAACCCTATCAATGCCTCTCCTAATCTTAAAATCTTCTATCAAGTCTCCACTCAGCCTCTGCCACTCCAGAGAAAACAACCCTAGTTTGTCCAGCTTCTCCTTATTGCTCATACAGACAATATCCTGGTAAACGTCTTCTGCACCCTCTCCAAAGCCTCCACATGCTTCCTGTAGTGTAGCGAACAGACTGAATGCAACACTCTAAGTGTGGCCTAACCAAAGTTTTACAAAACTGCAACATCACTTCCTGACTCTTGTATTCAATGCCCTGAACAATAAAGTCAAGTATGCTATATACACCTTCTTTAACACCCTGTCTACCTATATGGCCACTTGTAGGGTGTTATGGACTAGACTGCAAGATCCCTCTGTACATCAATGCTGTTAAGTGTCCTGCCATTAATTGCTTACTTTCTCATAACATTTGATCTCCTGAAATGCAACACATCACACTTGCCCGGATTAAACTCCATCTGTCATGTCTCCGCCCATATCTATAACTGATCTATATCCCGCTGCATCCTTTGACAACCTTCTACACGATCCATGGCTCCCCCGATCTTTGTCATCTGCAAACTTCCTAACCCATCCATCTACGTTTTCATCCAAGTCATCTATGTACATCACAAACAGCAGAGGTCCCAGTACAGATCCCTGTGGAACACCACTAACCACAGACCACCAGCCAGAAAATTACCATTGCACCACTACCCTCCGTTTTCTATGGGCAAACTAATTCTGAATCCAAATGGCCACATCACTCTGGATCCCATGCATCTTATTCTTCTCAATAAGCCTACCATGAGGGACCTTGTTGAAAGCCTTACTGAAATCCATGTAAACAATGTCCACTGCTCTACCCTCATCGATCACCCTCGTCACCTCTTCAAAAAAAATCCATCAACTTACTAAGATATGACCTGTCCTGCACAAAGCCATGCTGATTGTCCTTAATTTGGCCATGCTTTTTCCAAATGCGTGCAAATCCTATTCCTATTTTCAAATCTCTCCAAAGCTCAAACCTCCTTTTCTGTCCTTCAGCCTGGTAAGATATTCTACGGGGACCTCAGGGTTTCCTTTACAAAATAAAAAACTTTGTCATTTTGGAAACGTCAGGGTGTGTTCAGTAAACTTAAGTGCATATCCATACTGACAGAACTAAAATGTAAATTTTACTATATTTTATTCTGAAAAACAACAACATATACAATGCTGTAACGTGTTAATAAGTTCAACAACACAGAAATCTGGATCAGCTACATGACCAAATCTTTTCAATAAACAGAAAACCTAACAGTAAAAGTCTATGAAAAGATAATGTTGACACAGAGTAGACCAGTGTTTTTATTACCTGCCACCAGTTATCTGGTTTGAGTCAAATGATTAGCCAAACTTTATTTTTGAAGACTAATGAGCCAAGCTCCAGTCCAATATGCAAGCAAGCAAATTGCTCAGTTCAGATTCAGAGCAATTCTTTTGGAATGCTATGAATATGAATTTCAGACATTACTGGATCTAATGCACGGCAAAGTTCTACAAACCGGACGTAGTTCATTGTAGCAGGGCCATGCTGACTTGACCAAAATAAAAATGAACTGCACTCTATAAAGGAACTATCCAAACAGCTGCAAACAAATGAAATTCTGAGTGTGGGTGAGCAAGATCTAGTTTCTTCCTGTTGAAATCAAAAATGTAGCAATATCATCTCAATGTGATTGGATGGAGCAACACTCGAAAAAGAACAGATTTCACAGTAGATTCTACATTCAGGAGCCAAGCAGAAGATTCATGACTTCCTTGATGCAACAAATTGGGCAGAAAGCATCTGGAGTAGCTTTTGTATTTACATGACACTTGGTTGTACTGCCATTTTTTGTACAACTTTATTCTTCATAAGTTTGGCACAGTGACCATGTGATCTTCATCTGTTTCTATTCCAATTTCCTCCTGTATTAATAAACCAATAGATATGTTATTGAAATAGATTCCAGAAGAGACTCCGTACATCAACACTGTAATTTCAATTTTGACAACCCCTTGATTGTCCCATGTGGAACAAATACCATTCCACATAACAATATACCCATTTGACCATACTGAGAGACTTTAGGGATTCAGCCTCTACGTCCCATTAGCCGATTAACGCTCAATCCATTCTAATATGTTAATTGAGCTTTTATTTTACACAGGATTTTTGATGTGGCATCTAGTTAAATGCCTTCTGCAAATCTAAGTACAGCGCATCCAAAGGTTCCTATTTATCTATATTGCTCATTGCTTCCTTGAAGAATTCTAATACATTAGTCAAACATGAACTCCCTTTCATAAAATCATACTGACTCTGCCTGATTGCATTTGGACTAACCTCTCTGCCATAACCTTCATAATAACAAATTGTAACATTTTCCCTACTAAGGTTAACCAGCCTATAGCTCCATATCTCTTTCAATTCCTCCCACTTCCTACAGACAAAGGGGGTGGCCATGGGTACCCTCATGGGCCCAAGCTATGCCTGCCTCTTTGTAAGTTAAGTGGAACAATCCCTCTTCCGTACCTACACTGGCCCTAAACCCCACCTCTTCCTCCGTTACATTGATGACTGTATCGGCACCGCCTCATGCTCCCACGAGGAGCTCGAACAGTTCAGCCACTTCACCAACACCTTCCACCCCAACCTTAAGTTCACATGGACCATCTCTAACACCTCTCTCACCTTCCTGGACCTCTCTGTCTCCATCTCGGGTAACCACCTAAAAACCGATATCCATTCCAAACCCACAGAGTCCCACAGCTACCTAGAATACACCTCCTCCCACCCACCTTCCTGCAAAAATGCCATCTCCTATTCCCAATTCCTTTGCCTCCGCTGCATCTGCTCCCAGGAAGAGGCATTCCACTCCCGTACATCTCAGATGTCCTCGCTCTTCAAGGACCGCAACTTCCTCCCCGCAGTGGTAGAGATCGCCCTTGACCGTGTCTCCTGCATTTCCTGCAACACATCCCTCACACCCCGTCCCCGCAATAACAACCACAAAAGAATCCCCCTCATCCTCACGTACCACCCCACCAACCTCCGGATCCAATGCATCATCCTCTGACACTTCCGCCATCTGCAATCCGACGCCACCACCAAAGACATTTTTCCCTCCCCACCCTTGTCTGCTTTCCGGAGGGACCACTCTCTCAGTGACTCCCTTGTCCGCTCCACACTCCCCTCCAGCCCCACCATACCCGGCACTTTTCCCTGCAACCGCTGGAAGTGCTACACCTGCCCCCACACCTCCTCCCTCATCCCCATCCCAGGCTCCACGAAGACTTTCCACATCAAGTAGATGTTCACCTGCACATCTGCCAATGTGGTATACTGCATCCGCTGTACCCGTTGTGGCCTCCTCTACATCGGGGAAACCAGGTGGAGGCTTGGGGACCGCTTTGCAGAACACCTATGCTTGGTTCGCACTAAACAACTGCACCTCCCAGTCGCGAACCATTTCAACTCCCCCTCCCATTCCTCAGACGACATGTCCATCCTCTATCCGCCTCCCCCTCTCTCCCTATTTATTTCAGAACCCTCTTCCCCTCCCCCATTTCTGATGAAGGGTCTAGTCCCGAAACGTCAAGCTTTCCTGCGCCTATGATGCTGCTCGGCCTGCTGTGTTCATCCAGCTCCACACCTTGTTATCTCGGATTCTCCAGCATCTGCAGTTCCTGTTATCTCTGCATTTTATTTGCCTCCTTTCTTGAGCAGAGATAGTTTCCATTCTGATGGGAGTATTTTGGAAAATTAGAACCAAGATTACATAATAATCAAGCGAGGAGATTGGTCAGTTTTTTCAAATAAACTTCCTTTCCTAAATGATTGCAATTATACTTACCACCTGCCACTAATTATCTGGTTTGAGTTGAAATGATTAGCCAAGCTCTATCATGGATGGCTGATGAGTCAAGCTTAAGTTATTTGTTCCCTTTCACATTCTGATTCACAATTGGGACGTTACTTATATCTTCTACAATGAAGATGCAAAATGCATGTTCAATTAATTTGCCTTTCTGTATTTCTATTACTTCCTCAAACTCACTCAGTCACTCTCTAGAAGACCTACATTCACAGAAGAGAGGGGGAACAGATTTAAAAGGGACCTAAGGAGCAACTCTTTCTCGCAGAAGGTGGTGCATGTATGGAATAAGCTGCCAGAGAAGGTAGTGGAGCTAGTACAATTACAACATTTAAATGGCATCTGGATGGGTATGTGAATAGGAAGGGTTTAGAGGGATATGGGCCAAATGCTGACAAATGGGACTAGATTAATTTAGGATGCATGGATGAGTTGGACTGAAGGGTCTGTTTCCGTGCTGCACAACTCTATGACTTTAAAGAGAACGAAGTTAAGAAATGTGACAACTGTGTGAAGACAAATTCATTGAGGGCTTTTTTTTAAGAAAAGAGCAGTGATGATAGCAATTTAAAGGGGAAGTAGGCAGCACTAAATTTATTTTTTTAATTCATTCATGGGGTGGGCAGCACTGGCTAGCCAGCATTTATTGCCCATCCCTAACTGCCCTTGAATAGGTGGTGGTGAGGTGCCTTCTTGAGCCGCTGCAGTTCATCTGCTGTCGGCAGACCCACAATGCCATTAAGGAGTGAAATCAAGAGCGAACCATCAACAATCTTAGCTAAAATGAGAAGCAGAAAGGAAACTCAGGTGATTCAAAACATTATGAAAATATGATAAAGGGAGCAGGCGACTTGCAGCAGATGAAGGGAAGCAGGAGAAAAATAGAGCATGATGCATATTTAAGTTGGAAACAGAGGGACAGAAGCAACTGAATGGATAGTCTCAATATTAATACAAAGTCCAGATTCCCAGGTTAGAGTGAAAGAAGCAGGGAGATGGGATTATATTGTTTGTCCTGGAGAAAAGAAGCTGAAATTTGGCTATCTTAGCTTTCAGGTTGAAACTGGAACAATGAACGGTTTTGGCAGAAGAGGGGAGGACCCAATTGCACTTCAAGTGGTCATGCCAGATCTGGTGATGAATGGCTAAACTTGTTGCATGCCACATCTGTTCAATTTCATGTCCCTCAGACTTGAGGTTTGAAGATGAGGACCATACCGGGGGTGAATGTGTAAAGTTTTAATGGGGAAAACAGCAAAAGTAGAGTTAAGTGCAATTTGCCATTCAGTAGCTGCAGAAGTGCAGAATGCAAGACCAGAGTTTAGGCTGGAATTTGTAAATATGCTGACGCAGATGCTGCTGATGTAAATAAAGAACTTATTCAAGTAAATATGTTCTCCTGTCTAAAGATGTAGTCAAAATAAATGAGCATGGCTTCCTGTGTATCAACAATGATTCTACTGCCAAACAGTCTACAGTATCTTAAACTCCCCTAGATGTAGCTAATCTTGACACAGTTAGAAGCGATGAGAGTTTTTTTTAAAACTTACATAAAATTGTTTTCTGCTCTTGGGGTACCCTTCCAAAACTGCATCCGTCAAATCACCAACCTGAAAAAAAATATTAATTCACTACCTAGCGTCCACTCAGAGAATCTCAACCAGAAATGCAGAAACATCAGTTTTGTTGTTAATATCATATTTGAAATCAAATTAAATGTTGCAAATAAAAACAAAGTGCTGGAGAAACTCAGTAAGTCTGCCAGCATCTATAGAGAGAGAAACAGAGTTGATGTTTCCAGTCTGATGTGAATTTTCTTTGAATGAGTTCCAAAGAATGATTTTAGATTCGAAACATTAACTCTGCTTCTATTCTCACAAACCTGCCGAGTTTCTCCAGCACCCACACTACATTTTTGTTTAAATGTTCCAAAGACCTTGACTGATACCCAACAATGAAAGTAGATATCTCTATTTACGGACTATGTGGAAAAACTGGAAGATACTGAATTGCTTGGATACTTTTGGGTTACAGTCTTTTATCAAGGAATGAGGTCAACAATTTAATATAAATGTAAACCAACTGATTATGGAAAGTCAAATGACCTTGGAAAAACAGCCATGCAAAGCATTATTTTAGAATAAACAAATTATTTTTGAGTTAATTAAAGAAACATTGTGAATGTCTCTTATTCTGGATTGCAGTACGAAAGGAAACAATTGGCTATTTTGGCCAACCCATCCAATCTATCTCCTGCACTTCAGCCCTTATCCCCTCTCTTCCCTCCCACAACAGTGATAGGGACCCCTGTCCTTACCTACCATCCCACCAGCATCCATACCCAGAGGACCATTAGCTGCCATTTCTGTCACCTCCGGTGGGATGCCACCTCTAGATACGTATTTCCTTCCCCTCTCTTGTTAGCCTTCTGGAAGGTACGTTCCTTTTGGGGCACCCTGGTCCACTCCTTCACTCCCAACACCCCCACCCACCCGCACAACCCCATTGCACCTTCCCCTACAACTGCAAAAGGTGTAACACCTGCCCGTTTACTTCCTCCTTCCTCAGTATCCAAGGGCAGAAATATACCTTCTAGGTGCACTTTACTCAATATAGTCTACTGCTCTTCTCTACATTGCGGAAACAAAGTTTATACTAAATGACTGCTTCACAGAACACCTATGTTCTGTCTGCAAAAAAGACTCGGAGCTTCCAGTTGCCTGTCATTTCAACGCCACTTTGTTCCCTGGTCAATACCTCTGTCTCAGGCTTGCTGCAGTGCTCCAGCAAAGCTCAGTGGAAGCTGGAAGAACAGCACCTCGTTTTCCGCTTATGAACTCTACAGCCTTCAGAACTCAATAACGAGTTCAAGAATTTTAGGATTTGAGGCACCTTCTCCCATGTCCTTTCCCCAACCCCCAGACACCAGGCCTTGTTATTACATGGTCTGCTGTTACACACAACCCTTTGTTAGCCACTAACAGACCCTATTAGTAGCTATTCATTCTCCTAGGCTGATTGTTATCCACACCCTTGTCTGACCAACTGTCCTTCTCCCTCCTTGGGCTCTATCTTCACAAAACGTTTACTCTTACCCCCTCCTTCCACCCTGTCTTTTGCATTAAAAAAACATTTTTTTTCTAGCTACCATCAGTTCTGGAGAAGAGTCTCTGGACGTGAAACGTTAATTCTGATTTCTCTCCATAGATGCTGCCAGACCTGCTCAGCTTTTCCAGCAACTTCTGTTTTTGTTGGTGGCTATTTTGACAATTGAAACAAACCACTGATACTTATGGTGTAACTCTGGAGAATCGTATTTGATGACCAGAATATTCTTTCCATCCCAGCCATAATATCATTAGAATCACGGGCACCCTGCGGTTACTGCATTTCCATAATGTAGAGCATTAAATACTTAAACAAATTTGGTGACAACAACAGGGAAAAGACCAACAATAGCATACGTGAGTGACCTGATTCATGCTTCCCATAACCTCCCATCTCAAATGAAACCTTCAATAACCCCTGACTATACTAATCCCTTTATCTCCAATGGTCCAGTACCACCCCTGCCCCCCAAACCCTGATATGAATCCTTCTTTCTACTTGTTTTTAAAAATACTCACCATTCTCTTCCTTCTCTTCCATTCTTTCACATAGAGCGTCCGTTCATCATAAACCTAGTCAGATCAAAGGGAATGAAAGGATATTTGTTTTCTACTGAGCATTTCCAGCCCTTAGGACATCCATGATCTGCTGAAGTTCTTCAGTATGATTTGTAACAATACCGACCAGCACCTGACCATAAGGCAAACTCACTGAATGCCAATATATGTGAATAACCCACTCCTACCTAAAGCTGTCCGGATACAGATTTCTGTACCCTCTATTGTGCTGTGCTCCAGGAATTCACTGTCGAGTCCTGACATTCATCACCTGTCTGCTACCATTGACTTGGAGCTTAGTGGTGTGCTATCCAGCTACAAGTACTAGATGATATAAATCTTTACTCTTCATTTGGCCTCTACCAGCTTCTCCCTGTCTCCATCACTATCCACTTAAGCTAAACCTAGCACTGTACAACTGTAATGACATTTTTCCATAACAGATGTTATGACAGCCCTACCTATTGAATACAAATTTTCACGAGCACGTTCATTACCTCAAAAAGCCATTTCAAGTGTTCTGTACCTGCCTCGAAACCCATACTCCCTACCTAGCATACATTAGGCAGCTTTCGCTTATGTACAACTTACTCTACACCAAAATCATGCACTACCTAACACAGACTGAGGCCTCATTTACAATACTATATCCAGTTTGGTTCCCTCTGATGACGAGTGAAATGGACCGCGGAGGCTAAAGGACAGGTGATTTACGTATCGTTTAAAAGCCTTTACTATTGATGCATTTAAAGAGTTGAGCCTTTTACTCTTGAAAAGCATAAACTTTGGAGATGTTTAGAGCCGTACAGCACAAAAACAGACTCTTTGATCCAACTCTTCCGTGCCAAGCAGATATTCCTAAATTAATGTAGTCCCATTTGCCAGCATTTGGCCCATATCCCTCTAAACCCTTCCTATTCATATACCCATCCAGACACCTTTTGAATGCTGTTACTGTACCAACCTCCACCACTTCCTCTGGCAGCTCATTTCATATGTGCACCACCCTCTGCGTGTAAAAGTTGCCCCTTAGGTCCCTTTTAAATCTTTCCTCTAATTTTGGACTCTCCAACCCCAGGGAAAAGACCTTAGCTATTGACCCTATCCATGCCACTCATCATTTTATAAACCTCTATAAGGCCACCCCTTGTGCTCCAACACTCCAGGTAAAATAGTCACAGCCTATTCAGCCTCTCCCTACAGCTCAAACCCTCCAACTCTGGCAAGATCCTTGTAAATCTCTTCTGAACCCTTCCAAGTTTCACAACATCCTTCCTGTAGCAGGGAGACCAGAACTGAACGCAGTATTCCAAAAGTGGCCTAACCAATGTCCTGTACAATTACAACATGACCTCCCAACTCCTCTACTCAATTCACTGACCAATAAAGGCAAGCATAAGAAAAGCCTTCTTCACCATCCTGTCTACCTGACACTCCACATTCAAGGAACTATGAACCTGCACTCCAAGATCTCTTTGTTTAGCAACACTGCCCAGATCCTTACCATTAAGTGTATAAGTCCTGCCCTGATTGGCCCAGGGATTTATCCACCTTTACGCATTTTAAGACATCCATTACCTGCTCCTCTGTAATATGGGCATTTTCCAAAATGTTACTTTTTAATTTCCCCAAGTTTTCTAGCTCCCATATCCTTTTCCACAGCAAATACTGATGCAAAATACTTGTTTAATATCTCACCCATCTTCTGCGGTTCCGCACATGGGCAGTGTTGCTGGTCTTCAGGAGGCCCCATTCTTTCCCTAATTACCCTTTTGTCCTTTATGTATTCGTACAATCCTTTTGGATTCTCCTTGGCTATATTTACCAAAGCTATCTCATGTCCCCTTTCTGCACTCCTGGTTTCCCTCTTAAGTATACTTCTACTGCCTTTACACTCTTCTGGGATTCACTTGATCCCTGCTGAACATACTTGATTGAATCAAGCATTTAAAATAAAGGATTATACTGTGTCCAAGTAGGTAGGCTATTTCAGTCAGACAGGTTAGGGCTAAAAAGAGACAGAGATTTTTCTTTTTACAGCAATGGTAAGTTTTTGCTTGAGCAGATTGCTATGAATATTGAACATGGTTTTAGATGATCTGTAGCTATTAACAGAGGATACACATGGTAGGTAAGTTGAAGGATGAAGTGATTTGCATTTAATGCATTTTAATCATATCTGAACCTGTCATATGAAAAAATTAAAAGCTTCAGTGATTCCAGGGTCAGTGGTTGGGTGGGGGAGAGGCAGAACAGAGGGAGAGAGAATGCATAAGGAGGCTATGTTTGAGTAAAACAGGGACATAGGTGTGAGCAAATTTGGCTCATGTGGGAATTGTGCAGACAGGGGAAAGAGATGCTTTAAGTATATTTATTACAACTGGTAAAGTGCCTCAAGGATGTCAGATTTATTTGCACTAGTAAGGCTTTATTAAATGTTGCAAGTTTTATAGCTAAGCTTTTTTAAGTAGTAACAAGGTTAACAAATACAGGAATGGCGAGCTGACTTAATCTGTCATGTACTATGTAGAAATTCCAGGACAGTTCCTGAATCCTTTATAACTGCTTGCGTGTAAGAGTCAACAAGGTGTAGAGCTGGATGAACACAGCAGGCCAAGCAGCATCAGAGGAGCAGGAAGGCTGACGTTTCGGGCCTCGACCCTTCTTCAGAAAGTCGCCAGTTGGCAGCATAGATTAAAAGTTGGCTAAAAGATAAGAAACAGAGGGTATGTACAGATGGGCATTTTTCAGATTGGAGACGAGTTCAATCTGGAGCTCCATGGGAATCAGTTTTGGGATCCTTGCTTTTTCTGACTTATATAAATGATTTGGAAATGTGTGCTGAGGGCAAAAGCTCTAAATTTGCAGATGATACTAAGCTAGGGAGAACAGTGAATTGTGAGGATGATGCTGAGCGACTTCAGAGAGGCATTGACAAGTTGGCCAAAAGGGTAGGCACCTGGCAGATGAAGTTCAAGGTGCAGAAATTTTGTTATGCGTTTTGGTAGAAGAAACACAGACAGACAATACAGGCTGAATGGTACAACTTTGAGGGGAGTACAGGAGCAGAGGGATCTCAAGGTTCACATGCATAATTCTCTGAAGATGGCCAGGTAAGTTGAATCAGTTGTTAAGAAAGCTTATCGGATCCTTGGGTTTATAAAGAGAGGTAGGGGGGCATAAACGCAAGAAAGTGATGCTAAACCTCTATAAATCATAGATCAGATCACATTTGGAGTAGCATGTTCAGTTCTGGGCACCTTATTTGATGAAGGATGTTAAAGCCCTGGAGGCAGTGCAAAGAAGATTTACTAGAATGATCCCAGGAATGAAGAATTTTAAATCCAAGGAAAGGGATTAGAGAAATGGATTTAGAACCTAGAACTGTACAGCACAGGGATGGGCGCTTCGGCCCATGCTGCTGTGCAGAATGTGAGACCAAATTAAACTAATCCCTTCTGTCTGCTCTTGGTCCATATCCCTTCATTCCTTGTATATTCATGTGCTTAGCTAAAAGCCCCTTAAATGCCCCTATCATATCTGCCTCCACCATCACTCTTGGCAGTGCAGTCCATACACCTACCACACTCCATGGAAAAACTTGCTCCTCACATCTCCTTTGAACTTTCCCCCACTCGCCTTAAATACATGCCCCCTAGTATTAAATATTTCAAGTCTGCGAAAAAGATTCCGACTGTCAACCGTATCAATGCATCTCATAATCTTACAGACTTTTGTAAAGTCTCCCCTCACCATCTGCCACTCCAGACAAAACAATCTGAGTTTTTCTAGCTTCTCTTTATGGCTCATACCCTCTAATCAAGGCAGCATCCTCGTAAACCTCTTCTGCACCCTCTCCAAAACCTCCATATCCTTCCTGTAATGTGGCGACCAGAATTGAATACAATACTCTAAGTACAGCCTAATTGAAGTCTTATAAAGCTGCAACATGACATCCTGACTCTTGTACTCAATGCCCCGACCAATGAAGCATGCCATACACCTTCTTTACCGCCCTGTCTACTTGTGTGGCCACTTTCAGGGAGCTATAGACTTGAACTCCAAGATTGTTCTGTACATGAATGCTGTTCAGGGTCCTGTCATTAACTGTATACTTTTCCTTAACACTTTATCTCCCAAAGTGCAGGACCTCACACTTGCCCAGATTAAACTCCATCTGCCATTTCTCCGCCCACATCTGGTACAGTTCTATATCCCGCTGTATCCTTTGACAACCTTCTACACTATCCAAAACCCCACCAATCTTTGTATCATCTGCAAACTTACTAACCCACCATCTATGTCTTCATCCAAGTCATTTATACATATTACAGACAGCAGAGATCCCAGTACGGATCCCTGTGGAACACCATTAGTCACAGACTACCAGCCAGAAAAATACCATTCCACCACTACCCCCTGCCTTCTATAGGCAAATCAATTTTGAATCCAAGTGGCCACATCACTGTGGATCCCATGCATCTTAATCTTCTGGATGAGCCTACCACAAGGGACCTTCTCAAAAGCTTTACTAAAATCCATGCAGACAACATCCACTGTTCTATCTTCATTAATCACCTTCATCACTTCCTCGAAAAATTCAATCAAGTTACTAAGGCATGACCTGCCCCACACAAAGCCACACTGACTGTCCCTAAATAGGCCATACTTTTCCAAATGCACATTAATCCTTTCCCTAAGAATTCTCTCCAATAGTTTCCCATCCACCGATGAGACTCACCCGTCTGTAGTTTCCTGGATTATTCCTATTTCCCCTCTTGAACAGAGGAACAACATTAGCTACTCGCCAGTGCTCCAGGACCTCTCCAGCAGCTAGCAAGGATACAAAGATGTCCTGATGAAGGGTCTACGCCCGAAACATTGACTCTCCTGCTCCTCTGATGCTGCCTAACCTGCTGTGTTCCTCTAGCTCCACACTGTATCAACTCTGACTCCAGCATCTGCAGTTCTTGATATCTCCGACAAGGATACAAAGATCTTGGTCAAGGCCCCAGCAATTTCCTCTCTTCATAACCTGGGGTAGACACCATCGGGCCCTGGGGACGTATCCACCTTAATGCTGTTGAAGAGACCCCACATCACTTCTTTCTTGATCTCAAAATGCCTGAGTATATTAGCATGTTCCACACAAATCTCACTGTCCTCAATATCCTTCTCCTGTGTGAATACTGACGCAAAGTACTCATTTAGGATCTCGCCCACATCCTCTGCCTCCAAGCTCAAGTTCCCTCCTTAGTCCTTGAGTGGTTCCACCTTCTCCATAGTTGCCCTCTTGTTTTTTTTAAAAAGTATAGACAGAATGCCTTGGGACTCTCTTTAACGTTACATGTCAAGGTCATTTCATGGTCCCTCTTCCTCTCCTAATTCCCTGCTTGAGTTCTTTCTTGCTTTCTTTATAATCCTCATGGGCCCTGTCTGATTTTAGCTTCCTAAGCCTTACACGTGCTTCTTTTTTCCTTTTGACTAAATTCACAACCTTCCTCGTTATCTGAAGGTCTCTTACCATACCATCCTTGTCCTTCCTCCTTACTGGAACATGCTGGTCCTGAACTCTGATCAGTCAGTCTTTGAACAACTCCCACCATCAAAGGTGGACTTGCCCAATAATAGATGTTCCCAATAAACACTCCCTAGCTCCTGCCTAACACTGACATAATTTGCCATCCCCCAACATACTGCCTTCTCTCAAGGTCCTGACTTATCCTTATTCATAGCTATCTTAAAACTTAAGGAATTGTGATCACTATTTCCAAAATGCTGTCCCATTGAAAGGTCAGTCACCTGGCCAGGCTCAATAGCTAATACACGGTCCAGTATGGCCCTTTCTCTAGTTGAACTATGCACACACTGTTTCAAGAAATCCTCTTCGTTGCACCTAACAAAATCTTCCCTTTCTAAGCCTCTTGCTCTAAGGAAGTCCCAGTCAATGTTGTTAATTCACCCACAATGTTAACCCTGTTTTATGGCATCTTTCTATAATCTGCCTATAGATTTGTTCCTCAATGTCTCTGTGGCTGTTGGGAGGCCTATAGTATAATCCCATCAGAGTCAGTGCACCCTTCTTATTTTTGAGCTTTACCCATATTGCCACAGTGGATGAGCTGTCCAGCATGTCCTCCCTGAGTGCAGATGTGATATTCTCCTTGGTTAGTGATGCAACTCCTCCATCTCTTTTGCCTCCCTCTATATTTCATGTAAAACAACAAAACCCTAGAATGTTGTGCAGCCAGTCTTGTCCCTCTCTCAACCAAGGCTGATTGTCCTTCAAGCAGAGAAGATTAAGAGGTGACACGGTGTAGAACTGGATGAACACAGCAGGCCAGGCAGCATCAGAGGAGCAGGAAAGCTGATGTTTCGGGTTGAGACCCTTCTTCAGAAATGGGGGAGGGGAAGGGGATTCTGAAATAAATAGGGAGAGAGGGGGAGCCGGATAGAAGATGGATAAAGGAGAAGATAGGTGGAGAGGAGACAGACAGGTCAAAGAGGTGGGGTTGGAGCCAGTAATTGTGAATGTAGGTGGGGAGTTAGGGAGGGGATAGGTCGGTCCAGGGAGGACGGACAGGTCAAGGAGGCGGGATGAGGTTAGTGGGTAGGAGATCGGGGTGGGGCTTGAGATGGGAGGAATGGTTAGGGAAGCGGGGACGAGCTGAGCTGGCTTTGGGATGCGGTCGGGGGAGGGGAGATTTTGAAGCTTGTGAAGTCCACACTGATACCCTTGGGCTGCAGGGTTCCCAAGCGAAATATGAGATGCTGTTCCTGCAGTTTTCAGGTGGCATCATTGTGGCAATGCAGGAGGCCCAGGATGGACATGTCGTCCAAGGAGTGAGAGGGAGAGTTGAAATGGTTCGCGACTGGGAGGTGTAGTTGTTTGTTGCGAGCTGAGCGTTAGTGTTCCGCAAAGCGGTCCCCAAGCCTCTGCTTGGTTTCCCCGATGTAAAGGAGGCCACAACGGGAACAGCAGGTACGGTATACCACATTAGCAGATGTGCAGGTGAACATCTGTTTGATGTGGAAGGTCTTCTTAGGGCCTGAGATGGGGGTGAGGGGGCTGGTGTAGGGGCAGGTGTAGCACTTGCTCTGGTTGCAGGGAAAAGTGCCCGGTGTGGTGGGGCTGGAGGGGAGTGTGGAGCGGACGAGGGAATCATGGAGAGCGGGGTCCCTCCGGAAAGCAGATAAGGATGGGGAGGGAAAAATGTCTTTGGTAGTGGGGTCAGATTGCAGATGGCGGAAGTGTAGTCGGCTGATGCGTTAGATTGTCTGTAACAAGATTAAGAGGTGTCCTTTTTGAGGGGTTCAAAATTATGAACAATTTTGACAGGCTAAAGAAAGATATTCTGTTTCCACTAGTTGGTATGTCAGTATCTGGGATTTCATAATTTCAAGATTGTCAGCAAGAGATCTGGGAGTAAGTTGAGGAGAAACTTGTTTACTCAGAGTTGTTTCGGATTTCGAATACATTGTCTAGGAGTGTGGTGGAGGTGGATTCAATACGAGGTTTCAAAAGAGAGCTGGATATAGGTCTGGAGAATGGGACTATCTGGATAACTCTTTTGGGAGCCTGTACAGATATGATGGGTGGAATGGTCGCCTTCTGTACTGTAAAATTTTATTCTATGATTCTATAATTGCAAAAGCCTGAGCTCCAGATTTCAGTACTTGTGCAGCAACTGCTATTGCTGTGGAGCAGAGTGCTACGTGAATAGCACATTTATATAGGTGGTCACTTCAGAACCTGAGAGTATGCAGGGAAGAGGGAATAAGTGAATAATCATAAAAGAACAGGTCAGCAATGCAGGAGTCCCCCGAATTCATCCCACTCTCCAGTATTCAGTTCTGAATACTGATAAGAGTGATGACTCAGCTGAGAAGTACAAGTCCATGGCACATGGGAGTGCAGTAAAGAGGGTTACAAAGGAAACTGGAAGAGCCATAGAGCCAGGTGATTGTTAAGAAGAAACATTTTACAATTGTAGACATGAATTCAGAATGCTATGTTGCCTCCCTGGTGGCAGGGTCAAAGATGATGCTCAGCAGCTTCAGCATACCCATTTTGTTCCAACAGAGAACAGCTGTGGTCCACACTGGAACCAACACACATAGAAAACGGGATGTGATATGCAGTCAGAATTTATGGAACTTGGTAGAAAATTCGAATGAATGATCTCAAATGTCGTAATCTCTGGATTGTATTCAGTGCCACATGCAAGTGTAGAAAAGGAGAATCAGAAATGAATGTGTGGCTATAAAGTTGATGAGGGAGGCCTTAAGATTCTTGGGACTTTGGGATTGGCTCTGGGAAAGACAGGTCTTGTACAGGCCAGGTGGTTTACACCTAAACAGAGGCAGTACTGAGTTCCTTGTGGTGTGCTTTGCTCGTGTAATTGGGAAGGTTTTAAATTAACCCTGCAGGAATGGGAAATCGGGACATATTATCAGACAGGAATATCAAAGGTTACAGAATACTGAGAGAGATAGTTTTGGAAACAGATATATTTGTAGATTCTGATAACTTAAAGATGGAAAATTTGGATAATTACTGAATTGCAAAAGATTTGCCATGTAACTATTTGAAATTCAAAAGTCAAAAGAACTGGGAATTGTTTGAAAAAAGCCAAATGACTTTGGGTGAAAAGCTTTTAAAAGATAGACAGGAGAATGCTTAATGAAATATAATTATGAGACAAAGACTGAATTTTGTAAGGGGCCTAGTGTTGAAGGTTGCCTGGAAATAGCCTCTGGATACTTGGTTTCACTTTTGCCATAGACTTGAGAATTGGTCAGTCGTGAAGAGGCTTGCAAAGAAGTAATACTGTGACTCCCTTTGTCTTTCTCATCATGAGTAAAAGATGACTTTTAAAGAAAATCAGCTGAAGCGAGATCTCAGGAGGTATTTTCTGGGTAGTTGAGTAGGTTCAATAAATCAATACCTCTGATAACCTCAAGGACTTTGAATGTTGAATTATTAACTCAATCCAATGATCTGTGTCTAAGTGATATTCCATATGACGCCAAGGGTCTTTCATTGCTCTGTGACCACCAACAATCAATCTCGACAACAGAAAGTCAAAAGGACTATAAGATCGTAAGATACAGCAGCAGGATAGGCCATTTGACCCAAAGAGTCTGCACTGCCATTCAGGCACGCCTGATATGTTTCTCAAACCCCTTCTCTTGCCTTCTCCTCATAACCCTTGATCCCTTACTAATCAAGAACCTAACTATCTCTGCCTTAAAGACACTTAATGACTTGGCCTTTATAGCCTTCTGTGGTAATGAGTTCCACAGATCCATCACCCTCCAGCTGAAGAAATTCCTCCTCATCTCAGTTCTAAAGCGTCTCTCCTACTAGTGGAAACATCTTCTCCACGTCCACTGCATCCAAGCCTCTCAGTATTCGGCAAGTTTCAATGAGAATCCGCCCTCATTCTCCTAAACTCCATCAAGTACAGATCCAGAGTGCTCATGTGATAAGCCCTTCATTCCCAGGATCATTCTTATAAACCTCTCTGGAGGCCCTCCAAGGTCAATACATCCTTCCTTCCAAATGTGGTCTGACCAGAGTGTTATACAGCCTCAGCGTGTATTCTAGGTTTCTGATGAAGGGTCTAGGCCTGAAACGTCAAGCTTTCCTGCTCCTATGATGCTGTTTGGCCTGCTGTGTTCATCCAGTTCTACACCTTGTTATCACTAAATTGCATGTGCCTTCCCTAACTGTCGAATGAACGTGCATGTTAACCCTGAAAGAATCCTGAACTAGGACTCCTAATTCCCGTTGTGATTCAGATATGTGAAGACTTTCCCTAATTAGAAAATTATCTACGCCTCTATTCTTCCTTCCATAGTATATAACCTTCAACTTTCCCACATTATATTACATCTGCTAGTTCTTTGTCCACTCGCCTAGTCTGTCCAAATCCTTTCGCAGCCTCCCTGCTTCCTCAACACTACCTGTCTCTCACCTATCTTTGTGTCATCTCCAAACCTAGCAACAATGCCCTCAGTTCCTTCATCAGCTTATTAATGTATGACATGAATAGTTGTGGCCCCAACACTGACCTCTGTAGAACTTTATGAGTCACCAGCTATCATCTCAGAAAAAAAAAGTCAACCCGTTTTATCACCTGCATTCGAACCTTTGATCTCCAAGGATGTTGTGCGTTTCTGTCTGTTTCCCACCCATAATACCCTGCAGAACCTGTGCCCTGTCCATGAATGTAAATATCAATGGGAGATAGTTTAAGTCTGCATTGTGTTGCAGTTCTAAAAAAATTTTCTTCTTGTTTAAACTGCAATAGTTAAACATAAAATGCTGTAACACAAAGTCCACACTTTCCAATACTTACAACTGGTTTTACAAAGAGTTTTATCCTATCGTGTATGCAAATATGAATTTGCAGAAAATACTTGGTTATGGAAATTCTGGGCCAAATGAAGCCTAGCATTTTTGAAGCATGTATAGCAGACCTGCTGAATAATTTTTTCACCTTTTCTTTATCCTCTGGGGCAACGTGATTGCTTGCAGATTTGATTTTTTGCAGTCTCTCTTGATGTGATGCACATTCCTGGTTTAATGCTGCAATTTCCAAAGACACTTCTTCGGTTGTCATCGAACTATTTAGCTCTTTAAGTTCTAATTCAGATACAAATGGAATTAGTATCTGTTATGGTATCACAAGCACAGAAGTTAGATGTAGTTATCAGATTTGTCTCCACCAACAATTACTCAAAAAGCAAGTAACATCCCCTCCTTTTTTGTCAGTAAGAGCTCCTGAAAATCTCTTCACTAATGGGCTGCCTTGTTTCCCTACATTATAACAGTATTATTGAATAAATCACAGAATCCCTACAGTGTGGGAGCAGGCCATTCAGCATCCCTCTTTGACCCAGCCCTTACCCTATCCCTGTAACCCTACATTTCCCATGGCTTATCCACCTAAGCTACACATCCCTGGACACTATGGGCAATTCAGCACGGTCAATCCATGTCTATAATTCAAAAGTGCTTACCTGACTGAGGCACTTTTGCAACATGAAGGTTTTGAGATTTTGTGTTACTGCAAATCTTTCTTCGCAGCTTTGGGTGATGGCGTCTCTAAACTTATTCTGTACCTCAATCCTATTCCCATAAACTGCTGACTGTCCAGTTTTCCTTTGTGTTTCCATGTCATCTGAAATTGTTCACAGCTCATTCTTTTCAAATACCATCGTCCTCCCCAATTTATCCCCTGTGTAGTTATCACCCCGCCCTCAAAAACACAAACACTTAATCTCTGTATCTTTGCAAAATGTGACCACTTCGAAAGCCCTTGAAATTGTGCTGTTCTGATGCTGTAAAAATGTATTAAATACAGTGAGGGGAGATCAGGGAAAATTTGCCAGGAGCAAGACACCAGGTCCATGCCTAAAATTTTAGGCATCAACATACACCAGATTCAGGATTGTTATAAATCCAGTGTACCCCCTTTTCTCTTGTATGTGGGCCTTTACAGTAACGTTAATGAACAGCAAAGGGATTTGTCCCGAAGAAAGAATGATACACTTGAGAACTCTAAGGTCTAAGGCAGAATTCCATTGAGCTGAACAGGAGCTTGACAGCCTCTAATTTTATACTCCACCACAAATAAAAACAATTTTTTTCCCCCAACCTTCTCGAATATCTCTCATCCATCAGGTAACTCGTCAGTGTCCACTTTTTTGGAGAAAAAGACCCAGCTTTTCAGCCTTCACTAATAAATTTCAGTTTTAGAATCAACCTTCTGCATTTTTCTTTGCAATTCATTCAAAGCCTGTTCATTATTTTTATGAAACTGTAAATCAAAACTGCACAGTGTTCCAAATTATTATTTTAAGAGGGCTGGAATCTAGAACAGTCACACAAGGTAGCCAGTTCAGTCCATGGAACATGTCAGTTCTATGTAACAGCAATCATCACAATAATAATGTGCAATGAGAAAGGACTGAT
Organism: Ginglymostoma cirratum; assembly: GCA_024137785.1. NCBI lineage: Eukaryota > Metazoa > Chordata > Chondrichthyes > Orectolobiformes > Ginglymostomatidae > Ginglymostoma > Ginglymostoma cirratum. The sequence continues at coordinate 216,843 of JAHRHZ010000105.1, forward strand.
AAGAGAGTTAAGGATCCTCCAGGATGTCACAATCACAACATGGCAGAATTTGAAATTCAATCTCAGGGACAGCAAATCTGGTCTGAAACCAACATCCTCAACTTAGAAAAGGGCAATTACAGAGGTATGATAAAAGATTTACCTTAACAGACTAAACAGATGGTTAGGGGATGAACAGTCAAAGACATATAAGCATAATGCTCAGCAAAAATCTTATTCAGGTCAAAACGAGGAACTCAGTGAGAAGGATGACTCACCTTTGGTTAAAACAGCTAGTCAAGAAAAGTATCCAATCAATAACTAATGCATGGAAAGCATTGAAAACTACTGGTACGCCAGAGGGTTAGGAATTATTTTTTAGGAACCATCTGAGACTAAAATGTTAATAAAGAGGGAGAAAGTAGATTGTAAAGGCAAATTGCCTAGAACTTCTTCATGTATAAAAACAAAGTTGCTATGGTAAGTGTAGGACCTTTAGAGGATGCAACTGGAAATTAACAGGGAACAGAGAAATAGCAGATAATTTAAACCAATATTTTTCATTAGGCTTCATGGTGACACACTATCATGATCTCAAAGATAATAGATATGCATGGCTCTGTTGGAAGTAAAGATTTTGTAACACACTCTTATCACAAAAATGTATTTGACAAACTATAAGGGGTAAAGATAGATATGTTGCCAAGACTTGAGTACTTCCATCTAAGAGTTTCAAAGGGCATAGCTGCCGTGACAGTGAAGGCATTGGTCGAAATAGTCCAAAATTCACTGGATTCCAGAAGGATTCCAGCAGATGACAAAATTATAATGTGATGCCCCGTTCAAAAAGGGAGACAGAAAGCCAGAAACTATAGACCAGATCACCTAACATCTATTATTGGGCAAATGCTAGAGCACATTATTAAGAAAGAAACAGCAGGTCATTTAGAAAAGCTAACACAATCCAATAGAGTCAATATGGTTTTGTGAAAGGAAATCATGTTTGACAAATTTGTTAAGAGTTTTTCAAGGATATAACAATGTAGAGTTGATAAAGGGAACCAGTCGATTTACTGTATTTGGAATTCCAGAAGGTATTTGATAAAGTGCCACAAAAAGGCTCTCCAAAAACAAAAGGTTCTCACACAAGATTGGAGCTGACAGAAATGGGGTTAATATTTTAGCATGGATTGACGATTGGGATTGGTTAACATACAGAAGACAGATTTGGGATTACTGGGTCTTTGTTAGGTTGGAAAAAGGCAAGTAGCTAAGTATCACAAGGAACAGTTCTAGGGTACCAATTATTCACCATCTATATTAGGCATGTTTTGATGAGGACATAAGAAATCTCCAAGGGGATATAGATTGGGTTGAGTCAACAGGCAAAATTTTTGCAGCTGGAATTTGACAAAGAAAACTGAGAGGTCATGCACTTTGGTAAGAAGAATCAAAGAGATTCTACAAAAGTGCAGCACAGAGGGATCCGGATATTCTTATGCCTGAAACACAAAAAGATGGCATAAGAGTGAAGCAGGTAATTAAGGCAAAATGGAATTTCAGTCTTTATGCAAGGAGGTTGGAATTTAACAACAAAGTTGTCTGGTTACAACTGTACAGAATGTTGGTAGTCCCTGTATTTAAAAAATGGTATACTGACATTAGAAGCAGTTCAAAAGAGATTCACTAGTCTGGTTCCTGGAATTACGGGGTTAATTTAGCAAGAACAGATAAGAGATTTAGGCCTTTATTCATTAGAGTTTAGAAGATTGAGGGGTGATCTTATTAAAACATAAAAGATTCAAAGGGGGCTTGACAGGTTAGATGTGGACATTGTTAAAGAATAAAGGGACACTCATTTAAAAGTGAGGTTCAAAGGAATTTCTTTTCTCTGAGGGTAGCGAATGTCTGGATTCCTTACCACCCGAGAGTTGTGGAGGCTGAATCACTGAAAATATTAAGGAGAAAGTCAGTGGATTTTAGAAATCCGAGTTAACAGCTATGCTGAGCTGATGAAACTAGGAGTTGAGGTCTGGGGCACGTCAACCGTGATCTTATCAAATAGAGGCCCAGGCCTGATGGACCAAATGGCCTACTCCTGCCCCTTTTTCTTACGTTCTTACATGTCCTCCTTCATAACATAAGAATACGTATTGACCACACCTAAGTGGTTTTGTCATTTTACATTTTTTGCTTGCCTACCTTTGGTTCTAATTTACGTGGGACAGACTGAGTCATGATGCTTTATTCTTGTCCTTAATTCTTTTCTTCAAAGTGGAGAGGAGTGGGACTGATTGGATAGCTCCTTCAAAGAGCAAAAGTCACAATGGACTAAGTGGCCTTCTGTGCTAAGTGATTTTACCATCTCTATACTTGATGACCAACACTGCTAGTGGTTCCAAACTTCAAATTTAGAATTCGCATTCTTGCATTCAAATCCCTCCAAGGCCTTGCTCTTCCTTATCTCCCAGTCCCACCGCACACGAAAAGAAGAGGAAGTATAAAAATTTAAATAATTAAAGGCATTCCTGAACCTTAGTACTGAACTGCTAAAAATTCAACAGTTCCTTGCCAACACACCTGCTTCCATCTGCCGACAGCTCTGTTGAACATTCTGGAACTTCTCACTCAGCTCACTGATCTCAATGTCTAGGGTTTTCAGATCAGCTTCATTAACAGCTGTAAACTGACTCTGGAGAGGGAATCAGACAAGAATAACTGAAACCATGTGAATTTGTGGCCATGATGTAACAACACTGACAGAGCAACATTTATTGTCTATTCCTCGTCATCCTGAGTTGCTGGTGAGCATTAGGAATTGCTGCAAATCTTGCAAAATTAACAAACAACAGATCTTGACCCAGTGACGATAAAGGATACATGCACATATGAGGTATGAGAGAGATTTGGTGTGGAACTTGGAGGTGATGAAACTCCAACACCATTGCTGCGCTTCTTGATTGTTCAGGTCACCTAATTAATGAATTCTTTTCAGAGATAAAAGGTACTGCAGATGCTGGAGAATCCGAGATAACAAGGTGTGGGGCTGGATGAACACAGCAGGTCAAGCAGCATCATAGGAGCAGGAAAGCTGGACGTTTCTGGCCTAGACCCTTCATCAGAAATGGGGGAGGGGAAGAGGGTTCTGAAATAAATAGGGAGAGAGGGGGAGGCGGATAGAAGATGGATAGAGGAGAGGATAGGTGGAGAGGAGGCAGACAAGTCAAAGAGGCAGGGATGGAGCCAGTAAAGGTGAGTGTAGGTGGGGGGGGG
>JAHRHZ010000105.1:220194-240035 GCA_024137785.1 Ginglymostoma cirratum
AAGAGGCAGGGATGGAGCCAGTAAAGGTGAGTGTAGGTGGGGGGGGGTCGGGAGGAGATAGGTCAGTCCAGGGAAGACGGACAGGTCAAGGGGGCGGGATGAGGTTAGTAGACAGGAGATGGGGGTGGGGCTTGACGTGGGAGGAGGGGACAGGTGAGAAGAAGGACAGGTTAGGGAGGTGGGGACGAGCTGGGCTGGTTTTGGGATGCGGTTGGGGGAGGGGAGATTTTGAAGCTTGTGAAATCCACATTGATACCATTGGGCTGCAGGGTTCCCAGGCTGAATATGAGTTGCTGTTCCTGCAGTCTTCGGGTGGCATCACTGTGGCATTGCAGGAGGCCCAGGATGGACATATCATCTGAGGAATGGGACGGGGAGTTGAAATGTTTCGCGACTGGGAGGTGCAGTTGTTTGTTGCGAACTGAGCGCAGGTGTTCTGCAAAGCGGTCCCCAAGCCTCCGCTTGGTTTCCCCGATGTTGAGGAGGCCACAATGGGTACAGCGGATGCAGTATACCACATTGGCAGATGTGCAGGTGAACATCTGCCTGATGTGGAAAGTCTTCTTGGGGCCTGGGATTGGGGTGAGGGAGGTGGTGTGGGGGCAGGTGTAGCACTTCCTGCAGTTGCAGGGAAAAGTGCCGGGTGTGGTGGGGCTGGAGGGGAATGTGGAGCGGACAAGGGAGTCACAGAGAGAGTGGTCCCTCCGGAAAGCAGACAAGGGTGGGGAGGGAAACATGTCTTTGGTGGTGGGGTCGGATTGCAGATGGCGAAAGTGTCTGAGGATGATGCGTTGGATCCGGAGGTTGGTGGGGTGGTACGTGAGGACGAGGGGATTCTTTTTTGGTTATTATTGCGGGGACGGGGTGTGAATTTTTTTTTTTCACTCATTCATTGGTGTCAGGAGCCGAGTGACTTCCAGCTTTTCACTTGCTCTTGTAACCACAATATTTATATGGCTAGTCCAGTTAAGGTTCCAATCAATGGTAATCCCCAGAATACTGTTAGTAGAATATTCAACAGTGATAATCCCATTCAATGTTAAGGGGCAATGGGAATTCTTCCTTATTATAGGTTGTCCTTTCCCAATCCTGTGTGGTGCAAATGTTACTTAGCACTCATCCCTCCAAGCCACAAATCTTGAACACAACTTACTACATATAAATAGAGACTGCTTCAGTTAAGAGGGATAAATAATGCTGGACATCGTTCGTCGATAATCGAACATCCACAGCCCGACCTCACAGTTGTGGCAAAGTTAAACCATTAAAGCCATATGGTTTACAAGCAAAAGTAGTGCATTCAGCCCATCAAGTCCACTCCATTATTCTATGACGTCACAGCTGATCTGATAACATTCACTGCCACTTCCCTGCCTTTTCCCCCATAACCCTTATTTTGCAAGATGAAACTCATCTCTGACTTGAATGGGTGACCTCTTACTTTGAGATTATGCCCTCTGGTCCTCAACTCTGTCAAAACAATGTCTCCACATCTACCCTGTCAAACTCCCAAGAATCTTAGATGTTTCAATAAGGTCATTTATTATTAAACTCCAAGCGATAGAGGCCCAACCTCCTCAATCTCTCCTCATAAGACTGTGCTCCCCATACTCAGGATCAATCGCGTGAATCTCCTCTGGCCATTCATGAAGTAGCTAAAAACGGATGGATGCTGAGCACTACTCTGCAGAACTCCTACAGTGAAATCTTGTTGCCAAGACATTGGACTTCCAACAACCACAACCATCTTCCTTTGCGCATGACTTCAAACATTTGTTGATGCTTGCATCTATAAATTATAGACACTGAAGCCAACAACACCCAACAGCACTGTTGTATGAACAAATCACTCTGTGTAAAACAAAAGCACATCTGGAATACAGCATTGTGCCCATATGGTGGGTGTCAAGCTGGACCTGAAAAAACATATCCAAAGGAGAACTTAAAAAAAAATTCTAGCTTAAAGAACCTCAACTACTTTGAAAGGATTATCTATTTAGCAGCACAGATTCAGAAGTAACACAGAAGATGTATATCCACTAATTAAAGGGCTGGAAACGTATTTTGAATAGTAGCTTAATACTGTCAGAAATCAGAAATCACTAATCAGAAATTTCTGATGAAGGGTCTAGGCCCGAAACGTCAAGCTTTCCTGCTCCTATGATGCTGCTTGGCCTGCTGTGTTCATCCAGCTCCACACCTTGTTATCTCGGATTCTCCAGCATCTGCAGTACCTATTATCTCCTTTGTCTGTCCAACTGTCTTTCTCTCTCTTTGGGCTCCATCCTATCGTTTACTCCCTACCCCACCCACCTCCCTATTATCTTGTATATAAACTGACGTTTTCCCAGCCACCATCAGTTCTGAGGAAGGGTCACTGGACCCGAAACGTTAACTCTGTTTTCACCTCCACAGATGCTGCCAGACCTGCTGAGCTTTTCCAACAACTTTGTTTTTGTTCCTGATTTACAGCATCCGCAGTTCTTTTGGTTTTTAACTTCTGTTCTGTTCCCGTTCTGAGGAAGGGTCACCAGACCCGAAACGTTAACTTTGATAACTGGATTATAAGCCCTGAATAAAGGATCGGATAATACAGATGGTCTAACCTCTTACTTTTATGACCCTAAGCGGGAAAAATGGGGAGGTGATGGCCTAGTGGTATTGTCACTGGACTGCTAATCTAGAGACACAGGTAATGTTCTGGGGACCTGGGTTCGAATCTTGTCATGGCAGATTGTGGAATTTAAATTCAGTTGGAAAAAATTCTGGAATTAAGAGTCTAATGATGACCTTGAAACCATTGCCGATTGTCAGGAAAACCCCATCTGCTCATTTAGGGGAAGAAACTGCCATCCTCACCTGGTCTGGCCCACATGTGACTCCAGACCCACAGCAATATGGCTAACTTTTAACTGCCCTCTGGACAACTTGGGATGGGCAATAAATGCTGTCATAGCCAGTGAAACCATCGTCCCGTGAATGAATTTTTAAAAATTTGGCCAATATCAATGATGGCAGAAAGTAAACTAAATGGTTGAACAGCACCTGTAGTTGGCTACCTTGGGCTTTTGGCTAATGGGCTGAAAGGAGCGGAAAATATCAGGTTTGGTATGGATTAACATGGGTTAACCCCACATCAATTTATTTTAGGAAGATTAATAAAATCTTAGACTGAGTTAAGTAATTACATTAGAAATAGTAGGGAATTTAGTTAGCTTATCATATATATAATTCACTTATTCCTATTTAGCTAAGGTTTGTTGATGTGACAGACACACACAATTCTGCAGAAGTGCAACATGGTTGAACGAGCCGTACCATTTAGCACCAAGTACTACCAGACAAAACTACGGGGATCTCAAGGCTGAGGGAATTAAACAGCCTCTCGGAAGAAGATAAGACAACACCTGGAAAGAAAGATAAGAGGGACGCTAGGCACCCCTGCCAGTTTGGAATGTATGAGAAATAAGGATTTTGTTTAAATCAGATCATTTCGGAATTCAGGTAATGTATTGTCTATGGTGATTCACAATGCATAAACATTTGCGATTTCTTGCTGAGGTCAGAGTTCTAATTCAGAGTTTCTCTGGAGTGGTAGCCTACTGATGTGTTGGCAAAATAAACAATTATTAGTCTGTACCTTGAGTCGCCTGAGAACATTCATACAATAATCTACCTTCAACAAAGGCAAATTCACTTTTGGCCTTTGTTTGAAAGGGAATGGAGTATAAAAATACTGCGGTCTTCCTAAAACCATACAAGGCACTAGTTATGCCATACCTAGAATCCTACGAACAGTTTTGGTCCCCTTATCTAAGGAAAGATACATTCACATTGGAAGCAGTCCAGAGAAGATTGCCTAGGTTAATCCCATGTATGCAGGGATTTTCTTATGCGGGCACTTTGAGTAGGTTGGACTCGTATTTATTGGAGTTTAGAAGAATAAGAGGTGGCTTTATTGAAACATACAAGATTCTTAAGGGCTTGACAGGGTAGCTATGGAGAGATTATTTACCCTGGTGGGACAGTCTACGACCAGAGGACATAATCTCAGAGTAGGGGATTACCCTGTTAGGACAGATCTGAGGAGGAATTTCTTCTCTCACACCGTTGTGATTCTTTAGAATTCTTTACTATAGTGGGTTTAGAGGCCAGGCTGTTAAGTAAATTCAAGGCCAAGATAAACAGATTTTTAATTAAGGGAATCAGGGGTGTGGAGAAAAGGCAGTGAGGATCTGAGGATCAGCCATGATCTACTTGAATGGCAGAGCAGGCACAATGGGCTAAATGATGCACTTCTGCTCCTAAATCTTATGAGCAGGTCTTCTCTAAAATTACCCTAAACGCTTCCACCCTCTGGGTTTTCTAAGCTAAAAATCAATGCATGATTATTCTAAACCAGAGCCAAGTTAATGTCTTCTATGTTTACACTCCCTGTTGTAAACCCTGCAGTAGCAACAATTTTCCATTAACACTCCAAGGGTTTTGTTTCACTGGACATAGTCACATTTCCAAAAATGACAGTTTGACCTGGTTTTGTTTCAAATCCTTCAGTCATCAACACCAATGTCATTAACTTCAAATTCAAAAATGATGTAGGACTAGATGACCTAGGCACAGATGTGACTGATTGATTGATTTATTGTCACCTGTACCGAAATACAGTAGAAAGCTTTATCTACGAGCGGTACAGGCTGATCATAGTAAGCAAAGGATGTACACATCAAAATGATGCAAAAGTTATTTAAAATTGCAGGACAGGTTGACAGTGTGGTTAAGAAAACAGAATGGGCTTTATGAAATTGGGCATAGAATACAACAGCAAGTGGGTTACATTGAATTTTTATAGGAAACTAATTCAGCCCCAGCTAGAATATTGTGTCCAGCTCTTGGTGCCATGCTTTAGAAAAGATGTGACTCATTAGAATTCGGAAAAGATTCATAAGAATGATTCCAGAGATGAGGAACTTCAGTTATGAAGACAGAGTGAAGAAGATAGGACTGCTTTCCTTGAAGGAAAGATAGCTGGGCAGAGATTTGATTGCAGGGTCTGAAGAGAAGGGTTAGGGAGAATCTTTTCCTATTCATGGAAGGACTGAGAATGAGATGACAAAAATTCAGAGTAAATGACAAAAGCAGCAAAAAGCAATGTAGCAAAAAAAAAGTTTGCAGGCAACAAGATATAATGGTCTTGATGACACTGATGTAAAGTACAGTGGAAGTAGGTTCAAGTGAAGCATTCAAAAGGTAATTAGATATATCAAAAGGATAAACGTGTAGGGTTATGGTATGAAGATAGAAGAATGACATTTAAACATTAATCATTTGGACAGCTGGTGCTGACATACCGGTCGAAACAGTCTCTTTCTGTGCTGCAACAATCCTGTCTTGTTTTATTTCTGTACTCTATTCGCTTTGTAACAAAAGCTAACATCCTATTTCCCTCCCTAATTATTTACTGTAGCTGGGTGTTAATTTTCCATGATTTAACAAGGTCCCTCTGGAAGTAAACATTTCCCAGTTTCATCCAAACAAGTTTCTGTTTAAAATTTCCTTTCAAAATGCATAACTGCACATTTCACCACATTGTATTCCATCTTCATGTTTTTACTCGCTCATCAAACTGCCTAAATTTCTCTTTGCATTCTCTTCACGTAATTCGCTCCCCAACCTTTGAAACATCAGTAACCTTAAATAAAGGGGGTTAAGTGGAACATTTTAAGTTATGAACATGGAGGTAGACTATAAACAGCGGAGGCCTAAGATTTATACATACATTAAAAACAAGAGGTTAACTGGGGAGGAGGCAGGACCACTCAAGGATAAAAGGAGAAGACTTGTGCTTGGAGGCAAAGGATGTGAGCAAGACCCAAAATGAGCACTTTGCATCACGTGGAGGGTAGTGAGATTAGTGTGAAGCGTGCTATTATTCTAGGGCATTTTAAGATCAAGAAAGAAGTGGTTTTGGGTCTCTGAAAGAGCATTAAGGTGGATATGTCCCCTGAGCCTGACGGCATCTGCCCCGTTGGTTTGTCCACAGAAGGCAGAGGGTAGTAGTGGAAGCATGTTTTTCTGACTGGAGGTCCATGATTAGTGGTGTTCTACAGGGATCCATACTGGAGAAATGACAGATAGAGTTTAACATGAATAAGTGTGAGGTGCTGCACTATGGGAGAATAAATGGTAAGGAAAAGTATACAGTTAATGGCAGGACTCTGAACAGCATTGATGTACAGAGGGATCTTGGGGTTCAAGTCCACAGCTCCCTGAAAGTGGCCAATCAAGTAGATAGGGTGTTAAAAAACGTGTATGGCACGCTTGCCTTTATTAGTCGCAGAACTGAGCAGAAGAGTCAGGATGTCATTTTGCATCTTTAAAAGACTTTGGTTAGGCCACATTTAACAGTACTCTGTTCAGTTCTGGTTGCTATATTACAGGAAAGATGTGGAGCCTCTGGAGAGGGTGCAGATGGGATTTACCAGGATGCTGCCTTGATTAGAGGATACGAGCTATAAGGAGACGCTAGAAAACACTGGAGTGGCAGAGGGTGAGGGGAGAGCTGATTGAAGTCTGTAAAATTATGAGATGTATAGATACGGTTGATGGTCTGAATCTTTTTCCCAGAGTTGAAATGCCCAATGCTAGGGGGTATACATTTAAGCTGAGAGGGGTAAGTTCAAAGGAGATGTGTGGAATACTTGTTTGTTGAGACTGTTTAATTTAGGCTGAGTAGCAATGAGTTAAAATAATACATGACTAGAAGCATGAAGTAGGGAAACTTTAGCTTTATGAAACAGTACATATTGCTGTAACTGCAACCTGCCTTTCCCTAGTCTGAGAAGTCACGTAGGATAGATAGCAAAAAGCCAGGGCTCGCAGCATCTGTACACTCTTATCTTCACCGCTTTCCGCTTTAATTAATGTACGTCTGGTTGCCTAAGTAATGACCTTGCCTTGTTAAAACACAGTACAAGTGCAGTTTGTTTTAACTTTTTTGTACCGCCGTATAAATTCTGCTTCTTTTTTGTGTTTGTCGGAGTCTTCAGACCTGACCTTTTGTTAGCGTTGACTCTCCGTGATATCATGAATAAAATCTCTTTGCCTCGAAGTCTGGGCCTTTGGTGTGTGATTTAATCTAGTCTCTTTGACAGATGTGAGGGCAAGTCTTTTACACAGAGAGTGGTAGGAGTCTGGGACGCACTGCCAGGGTAGTGGTGGAGGCTGATATGATAGGAGCATTTAAGGGATCTTTAGATAAACACATGAATATGCAAGAAATGGAGGGATATGGACCAAGCAGAAGGGATTAGTTTAATTTGACGCCATGTTCAGCGCAACATCGTGGGCCGAATGGCCGTTTCTGTGCTGTATTGTTCTATGTTCTACTGATTATTGTGGTATTCCACTAGTTACAATCTACCAACCTGAAAATGTCCTGTTTATTCCTACTATTATCCACAAACAAATCCTCAATCCAGGAATTTACCTCCAAATCCACGAGTCCCAACTATGGTCCTCAGAAACAGTGCTGAACCTGTTGGCTTCTTTGTATAGAGGCTAGATAATGTATATTTTATAAAGATCACTTTTAGAAAATTGAAATGCAAAATCGCATAAGTGTTACCGCACAAGAAACTATTCAGCCCACTGTGTCAGCACCAACTCTCCAAACGAGCATCACAGTTTAGTGCCATTTTCCTTCTTTTACCCATACTCTTGCATATTGTGTCTATTTAAATATCATCCAGCACCCTCCTGAATGTCTCACCTGAACCTGCTTCCACCACACTTCCAGGTGGAGCATCATGCTACATCCACTTGCTCCCCCTTATCCATCTTACTAGCTCCACCTATCCTCAAAAAGCTCTTTGTAAGTAGTCCCTTGGGCTGGAAGAAAATATGCTTTACATTCTGTTTCAATTGCTTATGAGATGATTGATACTCCCAACAATGTGCAATCTGCAGGCTCTGACACGTGCAGGACAGGTGGTACTTGAATGGTCGAGTAGATGGATTCTTTCGAGCTTGGTACATGTCAGTTAGGAAATTGTCAGGACATCAGAAAATGTGTACAGAGCTTCAGTCATCTAAAGGGCAACTGGATGGGCATTTGTGGAAAATATATACTCTGGGTGTGGAAATGGAGTTGGGGGATTGGGACTCAACTGGAATGCTCCAGCAAAACATGCTCCTTCAATGCTGTAAGGACTGCACGACACTTAGCAGAGTGGTTGAGTTTACTACTTTCCAATCCTTAACAACACTTCTAGAACTTAATGAAAAGTCTAAAAATGAGTCACTGATCACAGAGATCCCAGCCTCTGTTCTGCTACGTTAGGGTCAGTTAAGATTCTCTTCAGTGTTGGCTCTTCAAATGTTTATGACCAAAGAGATGGTGATCACGGTGCTGCTTGAGGTCAGTCGGCTCTCTCTTGCTCAATATCCGACATTCTTATGGCACAAATATTATATGCCAGTAGTCAGATTTGGATGTTACCAGATTTTGTTGCAGCCTGCACGATAGCTTCACAACAGAAGTCATTGACAACTATAATGTGAGATCTTCAATAACCAGCCATTCCATCAGATAAGGCCTATTTCAATCTTCACAACTTGCCTTCAAAAACAGATTACTAAAAACTCCTCAGAAAAACAAATCGACTGAAATTTAACTTTAGCTAAAGGAAAATATATTTAATGAAACTGACCTATTAATTCTAAATAATGTGAAGGCAAGTTCTGATTTATATGTCTGTGACTTACATTGAATTTCTTGTTCCCCTGCTTTACACTTTCAAACTGCTAGTGAGAGACAAGCTACCTGATTCTGGAGAAAGGCTCACCAAAACACAAATGAACCAATTAAACATCTCTTTTCAATACAAGTATTATCATAAAAATGCCTCACTTTCTCACCTGATCAGCAAAGTAGATCTTCTGTTTCCCATAAACCTTTTCTTTTATTTTACCATCTTGAGTTAGCTGCTCAAGAGCTTTCACTGCAGTCTGCAACAAAAGATTAAATGCGATGAAAAGAACTGCTACTGCAAAACTTAATAACAATATCTGTTCTATTGTTGTTGTACTGCCTCAAACAAAACATCAAATGATTCTATTCCAGGAACAGTACAAAACCCAAATCACAAAAATTTTCAAGAACATTTCCAGTTCTCAGAAGTTGCAAAGTCTTAGGAAACTGTAATAACATTTCATTTTCAAAAGAACAAAAGTTCACTTCTAAGCCTTTCACTTTTTTGTGCAGTATCACCTTCAACACAATCACATCTGTGGTTTAAATGAAATCTAGAATATAATATTTTCAAGCTTTTAGGCTTGTTTTTTTTCAATAAGTCACTCCAGGCTTCATGCAGCTTTTAATAAGGTAATACGAATGAGAAACACTTAAAACCGATATTCAAAAGATTGCAGAAAATGCATATTTCACTAAAAGAACAAACCTACAACAGTGGTGAGAGAAAAAGTGGAATCCATACTAAACATGAAGGTAGAAGAACATCTAGAAAAGAAAATAAGCGTGAACAGTCAAAGTGGATTTAAAAAGGAAAAAAAAAACTTGCTTGACTAAATTTATTGATTTATTTTGAGGAGGTAGGAGAGACCAGACAATGGTAATACAGTTGAAGTAAATTATTGGATTTTTCAAAGAGCCTTTGACAAAGCTTAAAAAGACTGATGTGGAAGGTTAAAGAATATGGAGTGAGGAAACAAGTAGCAGGATTAATTGCTGGCTGCCTTTAACATGGAAGGCAAAGTGTGGAAATATATAATTCACAATGGTAGAAAGTATCAGGGTGTGGTGTTGGTGATGAAACGTCAGAGTATTTCAGCATGGAAAAAGGTAATTCAGCTCATCGAGACCACGCTGGCATGAAGCACCTATCTACTGTAATCCCATTTCATAGGACTCCGTTCATACCCTGTATACTATGGTGTTCCAAATGTTCATCTATATACTTAACTGTTGTAATGGTTCCCACCTCTTATGTCTTTTCAGGCAGAGAGTTCCAGAGACCCACCACCCTCTGGGTGAAAACATTTCACTTTAAATCCCTTCTAAACCGCTTCTCCCTTACCTCAGATCTATGCTCTCTAAGGGAAAATGTTTCTCCCTACCACAACTTTGTAGACATCAATCAGGTTCCCCCACTCGGGCTTCTCTGCTCAGAGGAAAGCAACACTAACCTATGTAGATAACAAGATGTGGAGCTGGATGAACACAGCAGGCCAGGCAGCATCAAAGGAGCAGGAAAGCTGATGTTTCGGGTCTGGACCCTTCTTCAGAAAAAATGTATGCAGTTTCTCTTCAGAGTTGAAACACTTCAGCCTGAACAGCATTGAGGTGAATCACCTCTACACTCTCTCCAGAGCAATTACATCCTACCTATAGATTCAAGTTCAGAACTGCACTCGGTATTCCAGGTGTGGCCTAACTAATGTACTATACACCTCCAATTTCAAAATAAATTCAGGTAGCTGCTGGTTACTTCCATTAAAGGATTTTTGTTTAAAAGGTCAGAGCACCCTTTCAATATGGGTGAAGGGGGGAAAGGAGAGAGAAAGAGAGATATACAGAGGGAAAGAAAGAGAAAGAGAGGAAGAGAGAAACAAGACAGACAGATAGACAAAGAGTTCGGAATTTTGGTTACCCGATTGAGAGATAGCAGATCGGACTACTTCAAAATATTTTAAGGAGGTAGCCTAGACCCTAACCTTTTCTTATTTTAAAGAAATGTAAAGTGCTGTGTCCCAGATGCCATTTGACTGGTCAAACTACTCAAGGTTATGCAAAATAAAATTTATTCAAGCAATATCACTAAAATACAACAAAAGAAAAAAGAACTTAGAGTAACTTGACTTTATTGGAAAATTTAACAGAATAATAGACATAGTAACGATTACTAGTTAACTGTTCCAATACAGTAACATCCCATAAATACGCTCCTTGGCAAAAATTCAGACATCAGATTTTCTCACATGCAATGCCTGCAATAGGAACAGAAACCCCAGCTTCTAGCTGTAACCGAGAGAGAGGAAAAGACACAGCTTCTCCTTCATCAAAACTCCAGCAAGTTCGACTAAATCTAAAAGCTAAAAAAAAGCTAGACATCCTGGTCTGAGAGAGCAGGCCACATGCATTCAAGCTGCTTCTATTGTTCCAATTTTTAAAAAAACCACAAGGTCTTATAAGCTGTTCACATTACCACAGACTGCTTTGTACCTCTCATTCAATCTCTCTCAAAAGAAACCTGGACAAAATATGCTTCTTAAAGCAACGGCATCATCACACCTCCCCCTTTATAAAAATGAACTATCAATGTACAAAGATTGCTTAATTTTTAAAAACGCTTAGTCTTATGCTGAGTACACTACAATACATATATACTAGATTGACTCTAAGCATGCAAACATTCACTACTACAGTCTATTTCAGTCCGTGTATTCCCGCCACCAAACACCTGTCTTCCTTCATCCCAGATGCGACAATGCATCAGCAGTTACATTGTCTTGTCATGCCAAGTGAATAATTTCCAAATTGAATGGCTGCAATAAGCTCCGTCCAGTCAGTCAGGAATTGTTGTCCTTAAAATTTCTCCAAAAACTTTAATGGGTTATGATCAGTATTTCCAGTTGTCTCAGACACATTACTGGCAGTATAAATGTTGAAATGTTGCAATGCCAACAGGAAGCTCAAGTCTCCTTCTCAATCTTGGAATATTTCTATTGATAATTATTGAATTTTCTGGATAAACACCCAATAAGTCTTTCAGTTCTCTCATCATCTTCTTGTGAAAGTACAGCACCAACACCACATCATTTGCATTGATAGCCATCTTGAATGGCTTTGCGATATTAGATGTGGCTACCACTTGGGCTTTCAGGCCGTCAAATATCTTCCGACAATCCGCAATCCACTGAAAGTTACTGCACTTCTTCAATAAGTCAGTCAGTGAAGCAACCACATTGCTAAAGTTTGGTACAAACTTCTGATAAAAGCCATTCAATCCCAGGAATCATAGAATTGTTGCCTTCATTGATGGTATGGGAAACTCCCCAATAATCTTTGTTTTCACATCCCATGGGGCTATCAGTACATATCCAATAACATCGCCTAGGAACGTGACTTGGGCTTTTGCGAACTCACTCTTAGCCAGGTTTATCACCAAACCTGTCTCCCAAAGTTGTTCGGATATTTCTGATAGATGCTGCAAATGTTAGATTAAAAATCACCAGAGTGTCAATGTACACCACACAGTTGGTAATCCAGAAATGACTTTATTGGTTAGACTTTGATATATGGCTGGTGCATTTTTCATACCAAATGGCATGACTTTAAATTGGTATAGTCCATTCAGTATCACGAAGGCTGAAATTATCTTTGGTTTCAGTCAACACAGTGTCGGGACCTTTCACGAGAACCTGGTCAGTTCTGATAAAGGGTCCCAAATTGAAACATCGACTTTCCTTTCCTCTGATGCTGCCTGACCTTCCAGCTTCACACTGTGTTGACTGAAACTGAAGATAATTTCAGCCTTCGTGACACTGAATGGACTATACCAATTTAAAGTCATCCACACTGTGTTGACTCTGACTTCAGCATCTGCAGTTCTTGCTATCTATGATTGTCTCGGTCCTCTGGATAAAGGTACCTGCCAGTATCCTCAGAGTAAATCCAACTTAGAAATATAAGTTGTTTGTCCCACATTCTCAACACAGTCTTCCAAACATGGAATAGGATATGAATTGTAACTGCCTCTATCCACACATAATCATTGGGTACCACCTGGTTTTGGCACCATTACTATGGGTGAGCTCCAGTTGCCGCAACTCACTTTGATTATATTGTCTTCGAGCATGCATTCAACCTCTTTTTGAACCAGTGTCAACATTAGAGAGTTAAATCTGTAAGGATGTTGCTTATTGGAACAGCATTTCCTATCTCAATAACATGCTTAATTAGACTAGTACTTCCCAGCTTATTCCCATATATCTCCCTCTGTGATTATAACAACTCTTCCAGGTCATTTCAATTTTCCTCTGGAGGGTAATTCAATAATTTATCCCAATTTTGGAGAATTTCCTCACTGTCCAATTTAATTTGAGCAATGTCCAATTCAGAATCATCTGAACTTGCTTCTTCACTGTGTTGTAACCAGTAACACATTCTCGTTTTGCTTTCTTTCCTTATCAAAATACCTCTTAAGCATATTCACATGACACACTCTGAGATTTCCTTCTATCTGGCATTCTTATCAAATAATTCACCTCAGTTAATTTCCTTTCCACTTGATAAAAGCCCACTAAACCTTACTATTAAAGGTTCACCGACCACTGGAACCAGCACCAACACTTTATCTTCACCAGTAACATTGTGATTTTTTGATTTACTGTCTGCTTCCTGTTTCGTCACATGCTGTGCTACTTTCAAATGTTGTCTAGCCAATTCATCCACTATATTTAATCTTTCCCTAAAATTTGACACATAGTCCAAACATGTGGTCTTTGAACTCTGATTTAGCAATTTCTCCTTAATTAATTTCATTGGTCCTCTCACCTCATGTGCAAAAGCTAATTCAAATGGGCTGAATTTGGTAGATTCATTTGGTGCATTCCTAATTGCAAAAAGTACAGATGGAATCGCTTTACTCCAATTCTCTGGATCATCTTGACTATAAGCCCATCACATGGTCTTTAAAGTTTGATACCACCATTCTAATGCTCCCGCAATTGTGGATGGTAGGCAGTGGATTTGAATTGTTTTATTTCCAAGCTATTCATAACCTCTTTCCAAAAAACATAATTTTGATGTAACATTTGATCCTTAATCTGACTGTATCTCTGTGGGTAGTCTGTATCTAGTAAAAAAAAAGTGCAACTCTTCTACAATCCTTTTAGCTGTTATACTTCATAATGGAATGGCCTCTGGAAATCTAGTAGATACATCCATTATTCATAGAATCCCGACAGTGTGGAAGCCATTTGGCCCAACAAGTCCACACCGACTCTCTGAAGAGCATCCCACCCTATCACTGCAGCCCTGCACCTCCCATGGCAAATCCATCTAGCCTGCACATCCCCGGACACGAGGGGCAATTAAGCATGGCCAATCCACCTAACCTGCACATCCTTGGACTGTGGGGAAAGAAGTGGAGCACCCGGATGAAACCCACACAGACATGCAAAGCCCACACAGGGAGTCGCTCGACACTGGAATTGAATCTGGGTCCTTGGCACTGTGAGGCAACAGTGCTAACTAATGAGCCACCATACTACCGGTATGGTCAACAAATACTGACTCCCACTTTTTGTTTTAGGTAGGGGTCCTATGCAATCAATTACGACCCTTGTAAAAGATTCCTCAAACGCAGGTATTAAGGGTGCTGGGTTTATTACTGCATGAGGTTTCCTAAATACTTGACATGTCCAGCAAAATTCAACTACATCCCTATGCAGTCCAGGCTAAAAAAAACGTTTTTGGATTTTGTCTAGAGTTTTCCTTACTCTTAAATGACCTCCTGCTGTAATTCATGGGCTACTCGCAACATCTCCTTTCTGTAGCCCACTGGTAAAACAATTTGATAAACATCTGCCCATTTCTCATCTACCTGAATAAGTGATTGGTCTCCAGACCCTCATCAAGATGTCATTTTTAAGATAGTAACATTCTGGGATACACTCAGATTCTTCTTTTGTGTATGCTTTTTGAATCAACTGCTTTAGGTTTTCATCTTTCTGTTGTAATTCAGTTAATTTATCTGAACTAAAATATCTACTTTGTGTTCCACCTGTTCTTGTTCCTTTCTCAAACATTTGATCAAACATGGTCTCTGACAAATAAACTTCAACTTTATTTTTATTCTTTGATTTCTCCTCCTCCCTGATTCAACCTACGGCTCAATAAGCTTGTTCCCAAAGAATCAGGAAAATCCCAGAATATACTTCCTGTAATACCTCAGTTGCCTGATTTTCCACTGGCTTTTCAACAACATAGTAGGGATCACTCCGACCCTGTGATCCAGCCACATCATTACTAAAGACAAATTGTATTCCTGGAACCGAGAGTTTTTCTAGTACTCCTACCACCACCTCTTTACTTTTCACCGGACTTTCCTACCTCACTTTATGAAATAGAACACTACACTCTCACCACGAATTACACATATATAACCACCTTTTCTAGCAATACTCCTTCTGGATTACATATCTGCTCGTCTCTCATCAAAGGCTAACATGCTCCCGTATCTCTTAAAATTTTAATTTCTTCACCTGCTCTTCCTGGTAATATATGAGTAAATCTTACCCTTGCAAGTAAATTCTTTAAAGAGATCTGGCACTGTCTTCTCAACCAATCTCTGACCAAGTTGTACATTCTGGTGCAGCGTTTTAGCCTCCACTGTGCTTTCCTTCAGAAAAACTCACTGGATTATCCTGTTTTCCCACATCCATCTTCTCAGTGCTTTTTCTAAGCCGCCAACACTGACTTCATGTGACCTACTTTATTGCAGTGAAAACACTTGAGCTTTTTTACTTCTCTTTTCCCCTCAAGTCTTTCCTCTTCACCCTGTGGTAAACTATCTTTACAATCTTCAATGAGATCCCCTTTTCCCTCACCACCTGAGGATTTCTCTTTTCCCCAAGTTCTATCCCTCACAAATTGAAATTGATGTCAGAAGCCAAGCTTTGATTAATGAACCAGCTCATAACCATCTGCCATTTCTGCTACTAATCTCGCAGTCTTAATTTTCTGCCCTTCCATGAGTTCTTGCTACTTCAGGGGGTGAATTTTTGACCGCCTCCAAAATAATCATTTCTCTAAGAATGTCATATGTTCAATCTATTTTCAATGTCCTTATCCACCGATCAAAATTGCACACGCACAACAGGTTCAGGAACAGCTTCTTTCCAGCCATTATCCCACTGTTGAATGGACTCCAGCATTAAATAATGTAACCAGTATGCCTGTAAGTATTAGATAACAATGTGTAGAGCTGGATGAACACAGCAGGCCAAGCAGCATCAGAGGAGCAAGAAGGCTGACATTTTGGGCCTAGAACCTTCTTAAATCTTTTTGATTTGTACATCCTTTGCTTGCTGCGATCTGCCTGTACCGCTCATAAACAAAGTTTTTCACTGATTTTATTGTCATGTGTACTGAAATACAATCAATAATTTCAAACTCTATGTACATTGACCAGGGTCCATCCTTAGATTCCTGAAACATTGTCTATAGGCTTCTGACACTAGCTCATACACACTTAAGATAGCTTTCTTCACTTCCTTATACTCTCCAGTCATGTCCACTGATAGTGATGCAAATACCTCACTAGCTGTACCTAGCAATTATGTTCAGACCAACAATACCCACATGGTCACTGACCATTTGATTTGTTTAGCCACTTTCTCCAATGAAATAAAAAAGGCTTCTACATCCTTCGTGTCGAAGTTAGGCAATGCTTGGACAGGTTTAAACATATATCCCCACCAGGCTTTGGCTACAATGGGTTTTCTCGTTATCACTAACCTCCACACTAAGCCTACCTTATATCTTCATCCCTGCCCTATTCTTTCCTTTTCTTTGCCTCCAATTCAAGGGCCTTCATTTGCAATTGAATTTTAGCCATTTCCAAAGATTCCAATGGCATTTCTAGCAATTATAAATTTTGAGCTATTGATGCAATTAACTTTGCTTTTCGCACGGACAAAAGCAACCCCAAATCCAGCTGGTCTGTCAATTCCAAAACTTTGCCTTGCTCACTTTCTGTAAAACTGCTGATGAGACTTCTTCGAGCCCAAGGAATCTCTTAGTGACTGAAAGAGCCATTACTATACAAGGCACACCCTGTTTAAACCAATTGAATTCAACAGCCAAAACAAAAGACACTAACACTAACCACTCGCCGTGTTTGAGTCCAATAATCCTAAACCCAAACCGGCAGAGACAGTGGGGGAGGTGGGGGTAGGGAGAGAGAGAAAGAGAGAGAGAGAGACTTATCCAACTGCCAGTTGAAAGCAGTTACCAAGATAAGCTCGATGTGCAGAAGTTTTCCACTTTAGCAAAATGCAGAGTTAGGAACACTTTGTATGAGATTTGTAAGGACCTTCTTTCTATTTTGTGCTTTTTTAAAAATGTGAACTGAAATGGGGAAGAATGGTTATAACTCTAGCGTTCTGAAAGGACGTCTGCATGTTTTGCAAAGCAAGTAAGCTGACAACAATGGCAAGTCGCTGTTTGAACAAGCAGCAATTGAGTGTTTGCAGATAAACAGGAGCCACTGGGTTGTGTGCAAATGCAGCTAGTTGGCAACAACAATTTGATTGAAAACTGGTCACTAGTCCATAGACCAATGACAAAAGCCATTTGCCTGACAACTGAGAAATCCGGTGTAAGCTAACTGACAGCTTGCTGTCGGGAAAAAGCTGAAGTGAATGGATTTGATCTCCACCAACCTGGAAACTGTCTCTTTTTTCCTGCAGTCAAACTTATTTTAAACCTGAAGAAAACCAGTTAATCTTTCCTTCAGCAACTATTGTATGCTGTGATTTAATGATAAATCAGAGACAATTTAGAAGTACATCAGCTATCCTGTGCCTCTTGCAAACCAGTGGACGCACTTAAAAAAGGGAAGCCAGGAAGAAACTTTCGGATCAGCAAGGATCAACTCAACAGAATTTAGAACATAGAACAGTACAGCACAGTACAGACCCGTCGGCCCACAATACTGTGCCGACCTATTATCCTACTAAGATCAATATACCCTGCACACCCTACATTTTACTATCCTCCATGTGCCTATCCAAGAGTCGCTTAAAGGTCTCTAAAGTATCTGACTCCACTACAACTGCCAACAGTGCACTCCATATGCCCACCACTCTCTGTGTGAAGAACCTACCTCTGACATCTCCTTTATACCTTCCTCCAATAACTTTAAAATTATGCCCCCTCGTAATAGTCATTTCCGCCCTGGTAAAAAATCTCTAACTATCCACTCTGTCTATGCCTCTCATCATCTTGTAAACCTCTATCAAGTCACCTCTCATCCTTCTTCGCTCCAAGGAATAAAGCATTTGCTCCCTCAACTTTTCCTCATAAGACCTGCCCTCCAGTCCAGGCAGCATCCTGGTAAATCTTCTCTGCACATCTTTCCTGTAATGAGATGACAAGAACTAAACACATCTGTGGGCAAAAAGTTGAAATGACTTTCCAGTTTTTCCTGTCCATCCATATGTGTTTTTTTTCCCTGTCTGTACTTGTTAGGGGGAGTTTATAAAGGAGTTTTGATTAGTTTTAATTATTACATACTGATAGGATATAACTGTTTGCCTGTAGCTACAATATAATTACTTACAATAAATAGTAATTTCTGTTCAGTATAAAACCTAGTCAGTGCTTTCTATCAACCTGGTTCTGGCAATCGGGTAAATTGGGGATTTTGTGAACTTAGTCTAACATTTTTAACTTTTGTGACAACTCCATGAAGAGCGAGGCTTGATTCTCAGAGTAAAGAGTGAGTTTATTTGCAGAAACGGGTCAGGTAAAATCTAAAATCTGTTAAGTAAAATCAGGAATCTCAATCTCAAGTTATGTAAGAACAGAGTAGATTAGATGTCAAGAGATAGTTTGGAGGTGGTCCTTTTCCCTGAGAATAGCAGTTCTATGGACTGGGCTGCCAGTTGATGCAGTGAATGGTAAATCTTGTCAAGCTAGGCAGGACCTGATCATGCAGAAAGAATAACAAAATGCTGGAGAAATTCATCAGATCTGGCAGCATCTGTGGAGAAAGAAACAATTAATGCTGTCTGTCCAGTATGATTCTTCTTTGGAACCAATTTCTATTTCAGATTTCGAGCATCTGCCATATTTTGCTTTTATTTACCTGTTTCTAACAAAGGGCACCTAAGACAAAAGATATCATACTCTAGATTATATAATATTACATAAGGTCAGTGTAGTTTACTGAACTAGTTCATGCACCTAAGTGAATTGGATTGAAATATATTCCTGATATTTTTCTGAAACTGGACTGGCTTTCAAGCCTCCTCCAGAAGATTACGTATCTCACAGTAGGGTGTATAACATATTTACTGTGATACAAAAGGCATCAATTTTACAGGACAGATTGGATCAGCCAGTGGGTCTTACTCTGTCCATATGTTAATTTCCAATAGAATAGATTGATACACCAAGAGGCACATGCCTTTGGCTCATGGTGTCTCCTGAGGCAGTTCCATTCCTCAAAAATTGCTAATTCTCATATAGACACAACATTTTAAAATTAAAAAACAAGCAGCAACACCAAACAATCCTACTGTTTTCCCAAAGCCGTATTCTCGCTGGAGATTCCCAAAAACATCTTGCGCACTGTATGGCCGATTCTGGTCGTTCAAATACTTCAAAATAACAGAAGCAGCTAAAAAGAAAAAATTTTTAATTTCAATTAAAATGTTAAAATTGCCTGATGTTTAAACTTGAATCCGTTCTCTATCACACAGAACTCACTTAATCCTTAATCACTGTTTAAACATCATAGGCTGAGCAGTGAGATGCTCTTTTTGGGTTTATTATAAATATCAATTTGCAATATTAACACTGAAACTTGACACTTGTGAGACATCTGGCACAGTCAAGAGTAAAAATTTGCAACCATCTTCAGACAGAGGTAAAGAGAGAATGATACACCTTAATCTCCACCTGAGGTACCTACCATGACAAACACTACTGTAAAACCAAGATAACAAGCATGGGGCTGGATGAACACAGCAGGTCAAGCAGCATCTTAGGAGCAGGAAAACTTGACGTTTCGGGCCTAAACCCTTCATCAGAA
>JAHRHZ010000105.1:240435-290647 GCA_024137785.1 Ginglymostoma cirratum
TTCTGATGAAGGGTTTAGGCCCGAAACGTCAAGTTTTCCTGCTCCTATGATGCTGCTTGACCTGCTGTGTTCATCCAGCCCCATGCTTGTTATCTTGGATTCTCCAGCATCTGCAGTACCTTTTATCTCTAACTACTGTAAAACCAATTCAGTTCAATTTTATGTAAAGAAATAAATGGTTGAATTGAACTGGACACAGCAAAGGCAGTGGTGCAGTCACTGAACAAGTAAACCACAGACCCAAGTTAATGCTCTAGGATTGCGGGTATCAATTCCCAGCATGGCAGATGGTGAAATCGGAATTCAATAAAAACCTGGAATTTTGAGAAAAAAAAGCTGTTCTAATGACTTCCAAGGAACCACTGTCAACTGTAAAAGCCCATCTGCTTCATTGATGTCCTTTATGGAAAGAATCTGCCATTCTTACATAGTCTGACCTACAGGTGACTCCAGACCCACAACAACGAGGCTGACTCTTACAAGAATTGTTACAGCATTGGAGGCCATTCAGCCCATCTTGCCTGAATCCTTGCTTCTGTTGCAATAACTTTAAATCTGTGAAGTGAGGAAAAGCTCACCTTAAAAACATGCCCCTAGTTTTGAACTTCCCCATCCTAGGGAAAAAACCCTCACTATTCACCTTACCTATGCCCCTCGTGATTTTATAAACTTGCATAAGGTCACCCTCAATGTCCTACACTCCAGTTAAAAATGTCCCAACCTACTTTTATAACTCAAACTCTCCATTCCTGGCAATATCCAGGTAAATTTTTTCTGAATCCTCTCTAATTTAATAATTTCCTTCCTATAGCAGGGTGACCAGAACTGCACACAATACTGCAGAAGAAGCCTCACTAACATCCTGTACAAACTTAATATGAAGTCCAAATTCCTACACTCAAAGGTCTGAGCAATGAAGGCAAACATCATAAAGAAGGCAAATGGAATGCTCTCCTTTATCAGAAGTACAGAATACAAAAGTAGCGATATAATAATGAAACTGTACAAGACATTGTCAAGGCCACACTGGAGTACTGCGTGCAGGTGTGGTCACCACATTACAGGGAGGATGTAATTGTTCTGGAGAGTGTGCAGAAAGGATTTACTAGAATATTGCAGGGCTGGAGAATCGTAGCTATGAGAAGAGATTGGAGAGATTAGGGTTGCTTTCCATGGAACAGAAAAGGGCAGGGTGGTCGTGGGGAAATGGTGACATGATTGAGTTATAGAAAACTGTTAGGGATAGAGACCGAGTAGACAGAAGGGACTTGTTTCTTTGACAGAAAGATCAAAAACCTAGGTCATAGATTTAAGCTAAGTGACAGAAGGATTAGAGGGGAAAACTTTTTTTTTTACCGGGGGTGGTGGGTATCTGGAATTTGCTGCATGTGCTGGAGGCAGAGACCTTAAACTGTTTTAAAAATTACTTGGACCTGCACGTTAAGTGCTGTAAGCTGCAGGGCTATGGGCTGTGTGCCAGAAGATGGGGTTAGAAAGGGCATTTGGCGGTCTTTGGGTTGGCACAGACAAGATGGGCAAAATGGCTCCCCTCTGTGCTGTATTATTTCTATGGTTCAGTGGTTCTATTATTTTCTTTTCATGAAGCTATGCTAACTCTGCTTGATCATATTACGTATTTTTAATACTCTGCTATTACATCCTTTATAACAGACTGTAATATTTTTCCAATGACAGATATTAATCCATCTGTCCTGTAATTAACCTTTTTATTGCATCTCTCGCTTTTTGAATAAAAATTTCATTAGCAATTTTCAGATCCCCTGGGACCTTTCCAGAATCTACAGATTCTTGGAAGATGGGATAGTGTAGGGGGATGGGCTTAGATTAGTTCACAGGTCGGCGCAACATCGAGGGCCGAAGGGCCTGTTCTGCGCTGTATTGTTCTATGTTCTATTACTATCAGTTCATCCACTATCCGTGGAGCTACTTACATTAATATGCTAAAATGCAACCAATCAGATCATTGTGGTGTGGTAAATTACGAGGACGGAAGTCAAGACTATTGGATGATATAGACGAGCTAGTCAGAATACGTGAACAGTGGCAAATAGAGTTTACTCATGAAATATGAGAGATTATGCATTTTGGGAGGACGAACAAAGCAATAGAGAACTTTCTGAATGGCAGAAGTTGAGAAGGAGCGTCCATTCCCACAGATATTTGAAGGCGGCAATGCAGGCAGGCAAGGCAGTTAAATAGGCATATGGGATACTTGCCTTTAACTGCTGAGGCACTGAAAACAAAACCAAGCAGATTACCAATTATAGTAGTTTCATTGACTGTTCATCTTCACACCCTGCTTCCTGTAAAGAATCTATTCCATTCTCTCAGTTTCTCCGTCTCTGTCGTAGCTATTCTGATGATGCCAGCTTCTACAAGGGAGCCTCCGAAATGTCTATTTTCTTCCTTAGCAGAGGATTCCCCACCACCAGTGGTTGACAGGACCCTCAGTCGTGTCCGACCCATCTCCCTGACTTCGGCCCTCTCACCTTCTTTTCCCTCCCAAAACAGGAGGGTCCCCCGGTCCTTACTGTCCACCCCACCAGCGTTCACATCCAAAGGATCATTAGCTGCCATTTCTGCCACCTCCAACAGGACGCCACCACTAGACATATATTTCCCTCCCCTGTCAGCCTTCCGCAGGGACAATTCCCTCTGGAACACCTTGGTCCACTCCCAACATTGCCCCCACACCCCCACAGCATCTTCCTATGCAAATGCCACTTTGTGTCCTTCCTCTTCACTATCCAAGACCCCAGGCACATCTTCCAGGCGATGCAGCACTTACCTGCATTTCACTTACTGTAGTTTACTGTATTTGCTGCTCAGTATCGTCTACAATACAACAGTACAGCACAGGAACAAGCCCTTTGGCCCACGATGCTGTGCCAAACATGACGCCAAATTAGACTGATCCCTTCTGCCTGCCCTTGGTCCATATCCCTCCATTCCTTGCATATTCATGTGCTTATCTAGAAGTCCCTTAAATGCTCCTATCTGCCTCCACCACTACCTCTGGCAGCACGTTCCAGACTCCTACCACTCTCCGTGTGAAAAACTTGCCCCTCACATCTCCTTTGAACTCACCCTCACTTTAAATACATGCCCCGCAGTACTAGACATTTCAACTCTGGGAAAAAGATTCTGATTGTCAACCCTATCTATGCATCTCATAATATTATAGATTTCTATAAAGTCTCCCCTCACCATCTGCCACTCCAGAGAAAACAACCTGAGTTTTTCTAGGAGCAGGAAAGCTGACGTTTTGGGTCTGGACCCTTCTTCGGACCCTTCTTCACTGTTCCCAAGATGAGGCATTCCGCTCCCGGACATCCCAGATGTCCTCGTTTTTCAAGGACCGCAATTTCCCCTCCACAGTGGTCAAAAACGTCCTCAACCGCATCTCTCGTGTTTCCTGCAACTCATCCCTCACACCCCCACCCTGCAACAACAACAAAAACACAATGCCCCTCGTCCACATGTACCACCCCACCAACCTCCGGATCCAACGCATCATCCTCCGGCACTTCTGCCACCTGCAATGTGACCCCACTACCAAAGACATTTTTCCCTCCCCACCCTCATCTGCCTTCCGGAGGGACCACTCTCTCCGTGACTCCCTTGTCCGCTCCACACTCCCCATCAGCCCCACAACCCCCGGCACTTTTCCCTGCAACCGCCGGAAGGGCTACACCTGCCCCTACATCTCAACCCCAGCCCAGGCCCCAAGAACACCTTCCACATCAAAGAGATGTTCACCTGCACATCTGCTAATGTGGTATACTGTATCCGCTGTTCCCAATGTGGCCTCCTCTACATCGGGGAAACCAAGTGGAGGCTTGGAGACCGCTTTGTGGAACACCTACGCTCAGTTCGCAACAAACAACTACACTTCCTAGTCGCAAACCATTTCAACTCGCTCCCCCCCCAACTCCTCAGACAACCTCCTGGGCCTCCTGCATTGCCACAATGATGCCACCCGAAAGCTGCATGAATAGCATCTCTTATTTCGCTAGGGAACCCTGCAACCCAAGGGTATCAATGTGGACTTCACAAGCTTCAAAATCTCCCCTCCCCCAACGACATCCCAAAACCAGCCCAGCTAGTCCCCACCTCCCTAACCACTCCTCCCACCTCAAGACCCACCCCCATCTCGTACACACTAACCTCATCCCGCCTCCTTGACCTGTCCGTCCTCCCTGGACTGACCTATCCCCCACCTACATTCACCTTCACTGGCTCTAACCCCACCTCTTTGACCTGTCTGTCTCCTCTCAACCTATCTTCTCCTTTATCCATCTTCTATCCGCCTCCCCCTCTCTCCCTATTTATTTCAGAATCCCCTTCCCCTCCCCCATTTCTGAAGAAGGGTCTTGACCCAAATGTGAACTTTCCTGCTCCTCTGATGCTGCTTGGCCTGCTGTGTTCATCAAGCTCCACAACGTTTTATCTCTGTCTTGTGCTTGCTGCAGTGCTCCAGTGAAACTCAGCGCAAGCTGGAAGAACAGCTTCTTATTTTCTACTTGGGAACCCTGCTTCGGAGTTCAGTATCGAATTCAATATTTTAGGAACAAAAACAGAAATTGCTGGATAAACTCAGCATGTCTGGCAGCATCCATAAAGAAAAATCAGAGTTAACGTTTCAGGTCCAGTGATCCTTCCTCAGAACCATCAACGTTTTAAGACCTTAGCACCTTCTCCCATGTCCTTACCCTAAACCGCATGCACTAGGCCTTGTTATCATATGGGTTGCTACCGCAAACAACCCATTGTCGGCCACTAATAGTCCCCATTAACAGCTACTGACTCTCCCAGGCTATCCATTCCTTTGTCTGTCCAACTGTTTCTCTCTCTGGACTCCATCTCCGCCTATCTTTTTACCCCTCACTGGCCTACACAAACTATCTTACGCATCTATACCAACTTTTCCTAACAACAATCAGTTCTAAAGAAGGATCAATGGATCCAAAACGTTAACTCTGCTTTTCTCCACAGATGCTGCCAGACCTGAGTTTTTCCTGCAATTTCAGTTTGTGTCTGATTTCCAGTATCTGCTGTTCCCTTTTCGAACAGACAGATGTTTGATGGCCTGAAAGTCTTCATTTCCAGTTTTCAACTGTAAATACTCCTGAATTTCAGGTGACCTACTGTTGCTGATTTAGACGAAAATTAGTTTAACAAGAGCAACCTTGACCAAACTTTTTCCGCTCCTCAGATTTTCAGTTGTATTGAAGTAAAGAAACTTTAGATGTAAGCCCTGGTTCCCGCTCCTGCCTCAGTCTTTAACGCTGCACACACTCACCGGCACCTTCCTTCTGTTTGCTCATCGCTCGGTACCACACTCCCCCGGCGGAGGGCGGAGGGAGGCCGGGCCCCGGGGGCTGGGGGAGGAGGGACACAGTGTTGGGGCAGTGATACGTCTGCCACGAAATCGGCGCCACCATGCGGCGCATGCGCTGTAGGTGAGGCCTAGCCGATAGGCTGCGGGGGCAGGAATTACACATATTCACCCTAAACCTTAAAACACCACAATAAACCCAATGCATGAAGCGTGACCCTAAAACCAACACTAACCCTAAACTTTAAATTAAACCGTAAACTGAAATACTGACCCAAAACCCAACCACAACACTAACTCTACCATAGCAACAGGGATAGTACTAACCCTAAACCCAACACTAAGCCTAACCTTAACCCTATTGCAGGGACAGGGATAAACTGAGTCTAAACTGCACACTTACTTTAACCCTATCAGCACCACCATCACCATCACCATGGTCTCTCACCGATGAGGATGACTCTGTCCCACTCTCAGGGTGAGTCCATTGGTGGCTGTACAGGCCGATGTGGCTACCACAGGCTCCGTTACACTTGGGGCAGAAGGTGGTCACGGGAACGGGTGGGTGGGACGTTGGTGTGCTCCTTACACTTTCTGCTTTTTCCTAACATCAAGTCTCAAGGTGCTCAATGCCTTCCCAGATGGTCCTCCTCCACTTTAGGCCGTCTTGGGCCAGTGATTCCCAGACATCTGCGGGAATGCCACACTTTGCCAGTGAGGCCTTGAGGGTATCACCGAAACACTTCCTCTGTCCACCTGGGGCTCACCCGCTGTTTTGAAACTGGGAGTAGAGCACCTGCTTGGGGAGTCGCATGTTGATCATGCAGACGACGTGCCTAGACCAACGTAGCTGATCAAGGGTGGTCGGTGGTTCGAGGCTGGGGATGTTGGTCTGGTCATTGATGCTGCGTTGGTGCATCTTTCTTCCCAGCAGATTCACAGCATCTTGCACAGGCAGTGTAGATGGTACTGTGCCAGTGCCTTGAGGTGTCTGCTATAGACAGTCCATGTCTCAGAGCCATTTAGAAGGGCAGGATCCACCACAGATCTGCATATCATGTAGGAGGGCGGGATCCAGCACAGCTCTGTATGCCATGAACAAAAACAGAAGTTTCTGGAAAAACTCAGCAGGTCTGGCAGCATCTGTGTAGCGAAATCAGAGTTAATGTTTCGGGTCTGGTGACCTTCCTCAGAATTGGACCCAAAACTGTAACTCTGATTTCTCTTCACAGATGCTGCGAGACCTGCTAAGCTTTTTCAGCAACTTCTGTTTTTGCTTCTAATTTACAGCACCCATAGTTTTTTCATTTTTTATTCTGTAAACCATGAGCTTAGCAGTAGATCTGTTGTTGTTATTCTTGAACACCCTTATCCTAAGGTGGTTGAAGGCTGCGCTACCACAATAGAAACAGTGCTGGATCTCTTCTTGAACAGCTTTGGCCGACATGACATCCGGAGATATTGGAAGTGGTTAATGATATCTAAGGCATCTTCTGTGGGCCTTGATGATACAGGGTTTTCTCCACAATGCCGGACTTTCATCTTACAGGTGTCGAGAGTGAGAACCATGCTCTCGTATGCCTCTGTAAAGATGCTGACAATGGTCTGGAGTACGTTCTCTGAGATTGCACCCAATCACAGAGACAGGGATAACATGAACCCTAAACCCAACACTAACTTTAATCCTAAAAAAATGACGGGCAAGGATAGGATGAATAGCCAAGGTCTTTATCCTAGGGTAGGGGAGTCCAAAACTAGAGGACATAGATGGGTATATGAATATAGGCCAAATGCTGGCAAATGGGACCAGAATGGGATGTCTGGTCGGCATGGACAATTTGGACGAAAGGGTCTCTTTCTGTGCTGTATGACTGTATGATTCTAACATTGACCCAACACTAACATTAAACTTAACCTGTCACTAGTCCTATCACAGGGACAGAGATAACACCATCTCTACTCTTTTGCAAAGCTAGGATAACACTGACCTTAAACACCACACTGACCCTAAACCAACATTAACACTGAACCTATCTCAGGGGCAGGAATAATACTGACCCTAAACCCACTCTGACTGTCACGATACTATGGCTTTTAAAGGTATATTCTGTGCTTTTTTTTTGAGGAGAGGTTTTGAGTGATAGGCATAGAACTGTCTGTCCAAGCCAATGAAGTAAACAGCTTTTACAGACTTGAAACAATAGAAGCAGCATGACTGGGTAGAGTCAGGTTCCCACAGAACCAGAATCTTAGTTTAGCTTTCATAGTTGCTGGGCTTTTGAAGCTGGTTGTCGAAGCTGCTACATCTTTCTCTCTGTTTGACTGAATTTCCTTTGCCAAGGGTGAGTTTATAGGATGTTACTATATTGGAACAGTTGCTGTTTGTTGGTTGATTGATTTATTGTCACGTGAACTGAAATGCAGTGAAAAGCTAAATAGTTAAATACAGTCAGTTCTGATATAACATGATAGTTACATTCTCATGCAAACTCGCATCATAAGAAAATCACACAATAGCTGTGCCATTTAAGCTAATGGGGCTGGAATTACATTATAGCCAATACAGGTAAGGAAAGTTCACGTTCTACAGTTAGTGGTCTAAATTCTTCATTGCGTTAAAGCTAATTCGCATTGAAGAAACAAGCGTTATGGCAGAACCGACTGTAGTCTATTATTCTGTCAAGTTTTCCAATAAAGTTAGTCAAATTCTTCTTTCTTTCGTTTGTATTTTAACGGTAGGGTAAGCATAAAATGTGTTTTGCTTAAAGCTGTAGTGTAATTGAATTACATTTGAAACACAGCACCTTACACATGCCTTTAAATGACAAAGTTAGGGTCAAGGCTATTTCCTTGATATATTTGAAAGGGTTTGGTTTGTTCCAGAACAAATTGGGGGCTCTTGTCGGATCAAAATCTCAAATTTCAGTTTGGGTTGAGGATTATTGGACTCAAAGACAGTGAATTGTGAGTGTTAGACAACAAGGTGTAGAGCTGAATGAACGCAGCAGGCCAAGCAGCATCAGAGGAGCAGGAATGCACCTTGTTGTCTCAGATTCTCCAGCATCGGCAGTTCCTACTATCTCTGTAGCAGTTGTGAGTGTTGATGTTTTGTTTCAGGCGTTGTATTCGATTGGTTTAAGTGGGGTGTGCCTTGTAACAATAATGGCTCTTTCAGTCACTAACAGTTTCCTGGGAGTGGAAGAAGTCACTTTGGGTGTATTACAGAAAGTGAGCAAGGCAAAGCTTTCAGAATTGGTGGACAAGTTTGAGTTAAAATGGCCCTTGTACGTGAGGAAAGGGGACGTAATTGCAGCAATAACTATGCATTTACAATTGCCAGGAGTGCAAATAGAATCTTTGGAAATGGCTAAATTCAATTACAAATGAAGCAGGAACAAAAACAGATAGTGATGGAACAGCTCAGCAGGTCTGGCAGCATCTGTGAAGGAAAACCAGAGTTAACGTTTTGGGTCCAGTGAGCCTTTCTCAGAACCCAGGGTCTAGGCCCAAAACATCAAGCTTTCCTGCTCCTCTGATGCTGCTTGGCCTGCTGTGTTCATCCAGCTCTACACCTTGTTGTCTTAAATGCATATGACTGAGTACCAGAGGCCTACAGACATCGTTTCAGGAATCTAAGGAGGAAACCTGGTCAAACTTAGATAGAGTTTGAAAGGATCAAACAATGTAATTTTGATAGGTGGATAAAAGCATTGAAAATAGATGAAACATACAATGTTCTTGTAGAGATGATTATTTTGGAGGAGTTCAAAAATTCACTCCCTGAAGCAGTGGGACTCATGGAAGAGCAGAGTTAAGACTGCAAGATTAGCTGCAGAAATGGCAGATGATTATGAGTTAGCTCATAAGTCAAAAGTTTGGTTTCCAATATCAATTTTAATCTGTGAGGGATAGAAATTGGGGAAAAGCGAAATCCTCCGGTAGTAAAGGAAAAGGAGATCTCATTCAAGGTAGTAAAGATATACCACAGGGCAAAAAGGAAGTCCATGAGGGGAGAAGGAAAAACCCTCAGGTGTTTTCACTGCAGTAAAGTAGGACACAACACATGAAGGCGCAGTGTTGGCGGTTTAAGAAAAGCACTGGAAAAACAGATGTGGTAAAACAAGATGGGCCAGTGGGAGTTAATGTGATAAAGGAGATCCCAATGGAAGCTAAAAAGCTGTAAAAGAATGTACAACCTGGTCAGGGTTGGTTAATAAGACAGTACCAGATCTCTTTAAAGAAATTACCTATGTGGTTAAGGTTTATTCATTTGTGCCAGGAGGAATAGGTAAAGAAATTAAAATTTTAAGGGATATAGGAGCAAGTCAATTTTTGATGGTGAGAGATGAACAGATATGCAATCCAGAAGGAATATTGCCAGAAAAGGTGGTGATATATGGAATGCATGTTGAGAAGAGTAGTACTCCATTGTATAAGGTGAGGTTGGAGAATCCTGTAAAATGTGATAAAGTGGTGGTGGGAGTAAAAGAGAAATTGCCTGTTTCAGAAATAGTTTATCCTTAGGAATGATACAGCTGGGAGTGATGCCTACTGTGTGAAAAGCCACTCAAAAATCAATCAACTGAAATGTTACGGGAAGTATATCCTGGGATTTTTCTGACTGTGTGGTAACAAGGTTATAAAGCCACACATTGAAACTGAGGGAGAAATCAAAGAATAAAGGAAGTTGAAGTTCAATTATCAGAAACTGTATTTGATCAAATGTTTGAGAAAAGACAAAAACAGGTGGAGGACAAAATGGATATCTTTAGTTCAGAGGGGTTAGTTGAATTGCAAGAATAAGATTTAAAAAAAGCAGTTGTATCAAAAGGCATACACAGAAGAAGAATCTCAGTGTATGACGGAATGTTACTACCTTAAGAATGAAGTTTTGATGAGGAAGTGGAGACCATCACATATTGGGCAGATGAAAAATGGGAAGAAGTTCATCAAGTTGTATTACTGGTGAGTTACAGACGGGACATGTTGCACATGAGGTACCAGTTTGAAGACGTTTAGGAGTAAAGAAAATTCAAGCCTAATTTACAAATACACGTTCATTGACCTAGACTTCATAGAGTTTTGGTTGAATTTTGCCATAAATTTCAGATAAGAGGATAACCTCAGGCAATGATAAAACCATTCCTGTATTTGAGGAACCTTTTACAAAAGTCTTAATTGATTGTGTAAGACTCGTCCCTAAAACAAAAAGTGGAAATCAAGATTTGTTGACAATAATGGATGTGTCTACTAGATTTCTGGAGGCCATTCCATTATGCAATATCGTAGCTAAAAAGATTTTAAGGGATACACTATCCCCACTATCAACATCCTAGGTGTTATCAGTGACCAGAAACTCAACTGGACTCACCACATAAACACAATGGCTACAAGAACAGGCCAGAAACTGGGAATACTGCGGCGAGCAACTCACCTCCTGACTCCTCAAAGCCTGTCCACCATCTACAAGGCACAAATCAGGAGTATAATGGAATAGTCCCCACTTGCCTGGATGAGTGCAGCCCCAACCACACTCAAGAAGCTTGACACCATTCAGTACAAAGCATCCCGCTTGATTGACAGTACATCCACAGGCATCCACACCCTCCACCACCGATGCTCAGTAACAGCAGTGTCTACTATATACAAGATGCACTGCAGAAATTCACCAAAGATCCTCAGACAGCACCTTCCAAACCCACGACCACTTCCATCTAGAAGGACAAGGGCAGCAAATATATGGGAACACCATCACCTCCAAGTTCCTCTCCAAGTCAATCACCATCCTGACTTGGAAATATATCGCCACTCCTTCACTGTCGCTGGGTCAAAAACCTGGAATTCGCTCCCTAATAGCAGGAGGACTGCAGCAGTTCAAAAAGGCAACTCACCACCACCTTCTCAAGGGCAACTAGGAATGGGCAATAAATACTGGCCAGTCATTGACACCCACACCCCACAAATGAATGGAGAAAAAACTTTTAGAAGAGTTACTCAAAATTTTACTAGATACAGACTACCCACGGAGATACAGTCAGATCAAGGTCAAATTTTACATCAAAATTTTTCAAGCAAGTTATGGATAGCTTAGGAGTAAAACAATTTAAATCAACCATGTACCATTCAGAATCACAAGCAGCATTAGAATGATGGCATTAAACTTTAAAGACCATGTTAAGGGCTTATGGTCAAGACAGCCAGCAGCTGCAGAGGACACAGCAGCACCCAGCCCTGTCGAGTCTTCCCCCCCACCAAGACCTCCCCCTTACTGAGGATGAACGGTCAGTCCTCAGTAAAGGGCTCACCTTTGTCCCCCTCCACCCACACATCAACGAAAACCGGTCACACTTGGACATCAAGCAGTTTTTCCACCGCCTCCTTCTCCGCGCTTACTTCTTTAACCATGAGCCTAACCCTCCCTTCTCCCACCTCCAACACACCCCGTCCTCCTGGACACCACCCCAAGGCTTCCTACCCTCCCTCGACCTCTTCATCTCCAACTTCCGTCATGACATCAATCGCCTCAACCTCTCCACCCCTCTCACCCACTCCAACCTCTCCCCCACAGAACGTGCAGCCCTGCGTTCCCTCCGCTCCAATCCCAACCTCACCATAAAACCCGCGGACAAGGGAGGCGCAGTTGTAGTATGGCGCACTGACCTCTACATCGCCGAGGCCAGGCGCCAACCCTCTGACACCTCCTCCTACCACCCCCTTGATCATGACCCCACCCCCGAACACCAAACCATCATCTCCCAAACCATCCACAACCTTATCACTTCAGCTGACCTCCCACCCATAGCCTCCAACCTCATCGTTCCCCAACCCCACACCACCCGCTTCTATCTCCTTCTCAAAATCCACAAACCTGACTGCCCTGGTCGACACATTGTCTCCGCTTGCTCCTGCCCCACCGAACTTATCTCCACCTATCTGGACTCCATTTTCTCCCCTTTGGTCCAGGAACTCCCTACCTATGTCCGTGACACCACCCACGCCCTCCATGACCTCCAGAACTTCCAATTCCCCAGTCTCCAGTACCTGCATTCCCCATACAGATGGCCTAAAGGCCTTCCGCTTCTTCCTGTCCTGCAGGCCCGACCAGTCCCCCTCCACTGACACCTCATCCATTTAGATGAACTCATCCTCACCCTCAACAACTTCTCTTTCAATTCCTCCCACTTCCTACAGACAAAGGGGGTGGCCATTGGTACCCGCATGGGCCCAAGCTATGCCTGCCTCTTTGTAGGTTACGTGGAACAGTCCCTCTTCCGTACCTACACTGGCCCTAAACCCCAACTCTTCTTCCATTACATTGATGACTGTATCGGCGCCGCCTTGTGCTCCCACGAGGAGCTCGAACAGTTCATCCACTTCACCAACACCTTCCACCCCAACCTTAAGTTCACCTGGACCATCTCTGATACCTCTCTCTCCTTCCTGGACCTCTCTGTCTCCATCTCTGGCAACCACCTGGAAACTGATATCTATTTCAAGCCCACCAACTCCCACAGCTACCTAGAATACACCTCCTCACACCCACCTTCCTGCAAAAATGCCATCCCCTATTCCCAATTCATTCGCCTCTGCTGTATCTGCTCCCAGAATGAGGCATTCCACCCCCGAACATCTCAGATGTCCTCATTCTTCAAGGACCGCAACTTCCCCCCCACAGTGGTCGAGAACGCCCTCGACCGTGTCTCCCGCATTTCCCGGAACACATCCCTCACACCCCCTCACCGCAATAAAAACTAAAACAGAATCCCCCTCATCCTCACATACCACCCCACCAACCTCTGGATCCAACGCATCATCCTCTGACACTTCCGCCATCTGCAATCCGACCCCACCACCAAAGACATTTTTCCCTCCCCATCCCTATCTGCTTTCCGGAGGGACCACTCTCTCTGGGACTCCCTTGTCTGCTCCACACTCCCCTCCAGCCCCACCACACCTGGCACTTTTTCCTGCAACTGCCGGAAGTGCTACACCTGCCCCAACACTTCCCCTCTCGCCCCCATCCCAGGCCCCAAGAAGACATTCCACATCAAGCAGATGTTCACCTGCACATCTACTAATGTGGTATACTGCATCCGCTGTTCCTGTTGTGGCCTCCTCTACATCGGGGAAACCAAGCGGAGGCTTGGGGACTGCTTTGCGGAACACCTACGCTCGGTTCGCACTAAACAACTGCACCTCCCAGTCGTGAACCATTTCAACTCCCCCTCCCATTCCACAGACGACATGTCCATCCTGGGTTTCCTGCAGTGCCACAACGATGCTACCTGCAAGTTGCAGGAACCGCAACTCATGTTCCGCTTGGGAACCCTGCAGCCCAATGGTATCAATGTGGATTTCACAAGCTTCAAAATCTCCCCTCCCCCAACCGCATCCCAAAACCAGCCCAGCTCATCCCCGCCTCCCTAACCTGTCCTTCCTCCCACCTATCCCCTCCTCCCACCTCAAGGCCCACCCCCATCTCCTACCTACTAACCTCATCCTGCCCCCTTGACCTGTCCGTCCTCCCTACCTCCCCACCTACACTCATTCCCGCCTCTTTGACCGGTCTGTCTCCTCTCCACCTATCTTCTTCTCTATCCAGCTTCTATCCGCCTCCCCTTCTCTCCCTATTTATTTCAGAACCCCCCCTCCCCTCCCCCATTTCTGAAGAAGGGTCTAGGCCCAAAACATCAGCCTTCCTGCTCCTCTGATGCTGCTTGATCTGCTGTGTTCATCCAGCTCTAAACCGTGTTATCTCAGATTCTCCAGCATCTGCAGTTCCTACTGTCTCCATTTATACCTTTTGCAATTAGGGAAGCACCAAATCATTCCACTAAATTCAGTCCATTTGAATTAGTTTTCAGACATGAGGTGAGAGGACCACTGAAATTAATTTAGGAAAAATTGGTAAGTCAGAATTCAGAGACCACATATTTGTGTCAATTTTTAGGGAAACATTAAATATAGTGGGTGAGTTGGCTAGACAGCATTTGAAAGTAGCACAGCAGACGATGAAGGGAGCCTGGAAGAAATCAAAAATTCATAGTTCCACCGATGGAGATAATGTGTTATTGTTACTACCAGTGGTAGGTTAACCTTTTAAAGGCAAGGTTTAGTGGGCTTTATCAAAAAGAAAGGAAATTGAGTGAGGTGCATTTTTTGATAAGAACGCCACATAGAAGGAATCCTCATGGAGCGTGTCATGAATATGCTAAAAAGATATTTTGATAGGGGAGGAAAGCAAAAGGAGAATGTGTTACTGGTTACAACAGAGAGTGAAGAAGCAAGTTCAGGTGATTCTGAATTGGACATTCCTCAAATGAAATTGGACAATGACAGGGTTCTGAAAAATTGGAAGGAATTATTGACTTACTTTCCAGAGGAAAATTGAAATACCTGAAAGCTATTATAATCACACGGACAGATATGTGGGAATAAACTGGGAAATACTAAAATGATTATGCATGATGTAGATATAGGAAATTCCGTTCCAATTAAGCAACGTCTTTGTTGACTTAACACTCCAAAATTGGCACAGGTTTGAAAAGGGATTGAAACGTGCTTAGAGATGACAGGATTAAAGTGGGTTGCAGTGACTGGAGCTCACCCATAATAATGATGCCAAAACTAGATACTTCCCAACAATGTGTAGAGCTGGATGAACACAGCAGGCCAAGCAGCATCATAGGAGCAGGAAAGCTTGACGTTTCGGGCCTAGACCCTTCATCAGAAATGGGGGAGGGGAAGAGGGTTCTGAGATAAATAGGGAGAGGGGGAGGCGGATAGAACCCTCTTCCTCTCCCCCATTTCTGATGAAGAGTCTAGGCCCGAAACGTCAAGCTTTCCTGCTCCTATGATGCTGCTTGGCCTGCTGTGTTCATCCAGCCCCACGCCTTGTTATCTCAGATTCTCCAGCATCTGCAGTTCCTATTATCTCTGACTTCCCAACAATTATGTGGGGACTATCGCAAAGTCAATGCATTACAAGATTTGATATAAATCCTGTTCCACCGCTGGAGGAATGTATTGAGAAGTTAGGACAAGCAACTTATATTTCAAAGTTCGACTTACTCAGGGGATACTGGCAGGTACCTTTATCCAAAAGAGCAAAAGAAATTTCAGCTTTCATGACACCGATTAGACTTGACCAGCTTGAAGTCATGCCATTTGGTACGAAGAATGCACCAGCCACATTTCAAAGACGAACCAATAAGGTCATTTCGGGATTACCCAATTGTGTGGTGTACATAGACAATCTTGTAATTTTTGGTCACACATGAAAGGAACATTTGAAGCATGTAGCCGAATTATTCCAACAACTTCAGGAGACAGGCTTGGTGATAAACCTGGCTAAGAGTGAGTTCAGAAAAGCCCAAGTCACATTCATAGGCCATATCATTAGACGTAGACAGATGACTCTATGGGATGTGGAAAAAAAGGTTATTGGTGAGTTTCCCATACCATCAATGAAAAGGGAAGTGTTAGTATTCCTGGGACTGAATGGTTTTTATTGAAAATTCATACCAAATTTTAACAGCATGGTTGTTTCACTGACTTGTTGAAGAAAATGCAGAAAATTTTGGTGGATGGAGCAACTTCTGAAGGCATTTGACAGCTTGAAAGTTGTGTTAACCACCACCAAGTGTTAGCCATACCTGATTACGCAAAACCATTCAAGGTAGCTACCGATGCAAATGATGTGGGTATCGGTGCTGTGGTCTTGCAAGAATTCGATGAGAAGACACAAAAACCTATTCAGTATTTTTTCCAGAAAGTTGAATATTCATCAACAGAAATATTCCACAATTGAGAAAGAGACCTTGAGTTGGTATTGCCAGTAATGTGTCTGAGATAGTTGTATATGCCAATCACAACCCCTTAACGTTTTTGGAAACATTTAAAGATAAAAATACTGGACTGTTCAGATGGAGTTTATTATTGCAGCCATTTAATTTGTAAATTGTAAATGTGGCAGGGTAACAGAGCGTAATTGCTGACACGTTGTCATGACTTTGAAGAAAGATGATGAAGGTGGCAGAAGAAATGGATTGAAATACACTGTAGTATTGAATGTTTGTACGCTTGGAGTCAATGTAACGTATATGTAGTGTATTCAGAGTGTAAGGCTAAAGGGTTTTAAAAATGAAGCTTTCTTTGTATTTTGCTGGTTCATTTTTTTGGGGGGCGGGGAGGGGAAGAGGTTTGACGATTTTGAAGCTTTTAGAGTTGTACCCTGTCCTTTTTTTTTGGAAGAGAGATTTTGAACCACAAGTGAAGAGTAGTCTCTCCAAACCAATAAAGTAAACAGCTTATGAGGCTTTTGGTTTTTTTTTTAAACAAGTCAAAACAATAGCAGCAGCATGAATGTATAGAGTCAAGCTCTCACAGGACCAAGGTTTTAGTTCAGCTTTCAGTAGTTACTGGGTTTTTGAAGCTGGTTGAAGTTACTACATCTTTCTCTCTGTTACAGATAAAAACTTGGGTTGTCTTCTTGCTGCCAGGATTGCATGTGAAACAGTCTGCTTCACTGAATTTGCCTTTGCCAAAGGTGTGTTTCTAGGATACCACTATATCGCAACAGTTGCTGTTTAGTAGTTAAATAATCTATTATTCTGTCAAAACATAGAACATAGAACATAGAGCATAGAACATAACAGCACAGTACAGGCCCTTCGGCCCTCGATGTTGCGCCAACCTGTGAAACCAATCTGAAGCCCATTTAACCTACACTATTCCATTATCATCCATATGTTTATCCAACGACCATTTAAATGCCCTTAAAGTTGGCGAGTCTACTACTGTTGCAGGCAAGGCATTCCACGCTCTTACTACTCTCTGAGTAAAGAACCTACTTCTGACATCTGTCCTACATCTATCACCCCTCAATTTAAAGCTATGTCCCCTCGAGCTAGCCATCACCATCCGAGGAAAAAGGCTCTCACTGTCTACCCTATCTAATCCTCTGATCATCTTGTATGTCTCTATTAAGTCACCTCTTAACCTTCTTCTCTCTAACGAAAACAGCCTCAAGTCCCTCAGCCCGTCCTCATAAGACCTTCCCTCCATACCAGGCAACATCCTGGTAAATCTCCTCTGCACCCTTTCTAATGCTTCCACATCCTTCCTATAATGCGGTGACCAGAACTGTACACAATAATCCAAGTGCGGCCGCACCAGAGTTTTCTACAGCTGCAACATGACCTCATGGCTCCGAAACTCAATCCCTCTACCAATAAAACCTAACAAACCTTCCTAACAACGCTATCAACCTGGGTGGCAACTTTCAGGGATCTATGCACATGGACACAGAGATCTCTCTGCTCGTCCACACTACCAAGAATCTTACCATTAGCCCAGTACTCTGTATTTCTGTTACTCCTTCCAAAGTGAATCACCTCACACTTTTCCACATTAAACTCCATTTGCCACTTCTCAGTCCAGCTCTACAGATTATCTATGTCCCTCTGTAACCTGCAACATCCTTCCGCACTATCCACAAATCCACCGATTTTAGTGTCATCCGCAAATTTACTAACCCATCCTTCTACGCCTTCATCCAGGTCATTTATAAAAATGACAAACAGCAGTGGCCCCAAAACAGATCCTGTGGTACACCACTAGTAACTGAATTCCAGGATGAACATTTCCCATCAACCACCACCCTCTGTCTTCTTACAGCTAGCCAATTTCTGATCCAAGCCGCGAAATCACCCACAATCCCATGCCTCCGAATTTTCTGCAATAGCCTACTGTAGGGAACCTTATCAAACGCTTTACTGAAATCCATATACACCACATCAACCGCTTTACCCTCATCCACCTGTTTAGTCACCTTCTCAAAGAACTCAATAAGGTTTGTGAGGCACGACCTACCCTTCACAAAACCGTGTTGACTATCCCTAATCAAATTATTCCTTTCTAGATGATTATAAATCCTATCTCTTATAATCCTTTCCAACACTTTACCCACAACCGAAGTAAGGCTCACTGGTCTATAATTACCAGGGTTGTCTCTACTCCCCTTCTTGAACAAGGGGACAACATTTGCTATCCTCCAGTCTTCTGGAACTATTCCTGTAGACAATGACGACATAAAGATCAAAGCCAAAGGCTCTGCAATCTCCTCCCTAGCTTCCCAGAGAATCCTAGGATAGATCCCATCCAGCCCAGGGGACTTATCTATTTTCACATTTTCCAGAATTGATAACACCTCCTCCTTATGAACCTCGATCCCGTCTAGTCTAATAGCCTGTATCTCAGGATTCTCCTCGACAACATTGTCTTTTTCCTTCGTGATTACTGACGAAAAATATTCGTTTAGCACCTCTCCTATCTCTTTGGATTCCACGCACAACTTCCCACTACTGTCCTTGACAGGCCCTAATCTTACTCTTGTCATTCTTTTATTCCTGACATACCTATAGAAAGCTTTAGGGTTTTCCTTGATCCTACCTGCCAAATACTTCTCATGTTCCCTCCTAGCTCTTCTTAGCTCTCCAAGTTTCCCAGTAGAGTTGAATATTAGACCAATTCTTTCTTTTGTTTATATCTTAACTATAGAGTAAGAATAAAGTGTGTTTTGCTTGAAGCTGAGTAGTGTAATCAATGTATGCAGGACAGCTTGATCTTAGTAAGATAATAGGTCGGCACAGCATCGTGGGCCGAAGGGCCTGTACTGTGCTATGTTCTATGTTCTATGTTCTATGTTCTTAACAGTCCAGCGATAATACCACTAGGTCATTACCTTTATATACTGGTAAAACATTTTTGGGTTTTCTGACTTCCTAATTGTTTTCATGCCTTTGATCTTCTGTTTTATTCTTTTACTTAGGACATAGAACATAGAGTAGTACAGCACAGTACAGGCCCTTCGGCCCACAATGCTGTGCCGACTTATTATCCTACTAAGATCAATCTACCCTGCAAACCCTACATTTTACTATCCTCCATGTGCCTATCCAAGAGTCGCTTAAAGGTCTCTAAAGTATCTGACTCCACTACCACTGCCGGCAGCGCATTCCACACGCCCACCACTCTCTGTGTGAAGAACCTACCTCTGACATCTCCCCTATACCTACTCCAATCACCTTAAAATTATGCCCCCTCGTAACAGTCGTTTCCGTCTTGGGAAAAAGTCTCTGACTATCCACTCTATCTATGCCTCTCATCATCTTGTAAACCTCTATCAAGTCACCTCTCATCCTTCTTTGCTCCAATGAAAAACAGCCTTAGCTCCCTCAACTTTTCCTCATAAGACCTGCCCTCCAGTCCAGGCAGCATCCTGGTAAATCTCCTCTGCACCCTCTCTAAAGCTACCACATCTTCCCTATTATGAAGTGACCAGAACTGAACACAATACTCCACGTGTGGTGTAACCAGAGTTTATAGAGCTGCAGCATAACGTCACAGCTCTTAAACTCAATTCCTCTGCCAAAGAAAGCCAACACAGCATACACCTTCTTTACAACCCTATCAACTTTGAGGGATCTATGGACGTGGAGCCCAAGATCCCGCTGTTCCTCCACAGTGCCGAGAATCTGCAGGGACAGAGATGATACTTTTGCAGGAAAAGGGATAACACCAACCATTAACCTAATACTCACCCTCACCTGAACCTAATACTATCTTTCACGCAGGGACCAGGATAACTCCAAAATCAACCCTAAACTCAACCCTCACCCTTACACTAACCCAAATCCTCACTGTAACACCAACTGTCACCCTAACCTTCGTTCTAACCATAGAAACAGAGGATGGGAGCAGGAGGAGACCATTTGACCCTTTTAGCCTGTTCCGACATTCTTCATGATCACGGCTGATCATCCAACTCAATAGCCTAATCCTGCTTTCTCCCGATAACATTCGATCCCATTCACCCCAAGTGCTATATCTAGTCACCTCTTGAATACACTTAGTGTTTTGTAATCAACTACTTCCTGTGGTAATGAATTCCACAGGCTCACCACTCCTTGAGTGAAGAAATGCCTCCTCATCTCCACCCTAAATCGTCGACCCTGAATCCTCATACTGTGACTCCTGGTTCTGGACACAACCACCACCGGGAACATCCTCCCTACATCTACCCTGTCCAGTCCTGTTAGAATTTTATAAGTCTCTATGAGATTCCCCCCTCATTCATCTGAACTCCAGCAAAGACAGTCCTAACCTAGTCAATCATGCGTCAGACACATCATTCCCAAAATCAGCCTGGTAAACCTTCGCTGCACTCCCTCAAGAGCAAGAGCATCCTTCCTCAGAAAAGCAGACCCAAACTACACACAATATTCCAAGTGTGGTCTCACCAAGACCCTGTACAACTGCAGCAACAGAACCCTGCTCCTCGACTTGAACCCTCTTGGAATGAAGGCCAACATACCATTTGCCTTCTTTACCACCTGCTGCACCGGCATGCTTACCTTCAGCAACTGGTGTTCAAGGACACCCAGGTCCCACTGCACACTCCCATCTCCCAATTTACAGCCATTCAGGTAGTAATCTGCCTTCTTGTTTTTACTTCCAAAGTGAATAACCTCACATTTATCCGAATTATACTGCATCTGCTTTTGGTTTGCCCACTCACCCAACCTGTCGAGATCATGTTGAAGGATCTCTGCATCCTCATCACAGTTCACCTTCCCACCCAACTTGGTATCATCTACAAACTTCAAGATGTTACATTTTGTTCCCTCATCCAAATCATTAATATATATTGTGAATAGCTGGGGTCCCAGCACTGATTCCAGTGACACCTCTCCAGTTACTGCCTGCCAATTTGGAAAGGATCCATTAATTCCTTTTTTTGGTTTCCTCTCTGCCAACCAGTTTCCTATCCATCTCAGTATACCTCCCACAATCGCATATGCCTTAATGTTGCACATTAATCTCTCATGTGAGACTTTGTCGAAGCCCTTCTGAAAGTCCAAATATACTACATCAACTGACTTCCCTTTATCCACTGTACCCGTTGTGGCCTCCTCTACGTCGTGGAAACCAAGCGGAGGCT
This sequence comes from Ginglymostoma cirratum, assembly GCA_024137785.1. Lineage (NCBI taxonomy): Eukaryota > Metazoa > Chordata > Chondrichthyes > Orectolobiformes > Ginglymostomatidae > Ginglymostoma > Ginglymostoma cirratum. The sequence goes on from JAHRHZ010000105.1 coordinate 261,798, forward strand.
TGGGGACTGCTTTGCAGAACACCTACGCTCGGTTCGCAGTAAACAACTGCACCTCCCAGTCGCGAACCATTTCAACTCCCCCTCCCATTCCACAGACGATATGTCTATCCTGGGCCTCCTGCAGTGCCACAATGATGCCACCCGAAGGTTGCAGGAACAGCAACTCATTCTGCTTGGGAACCCTGCAGCCCAATGGTATGAATGTGGATTTCATAAGCTTCAAAATCTCCCCTCCCCCAACCGCATCCCAAAACCAGCCCAGCTCATCCCCGCCTCCCTAACCTGTTCTTCCTATCACCTATCCCCTCCTCCCACCTCAAGCCACACCCTCATTTCCTACCTACTAATCTAATCCCGCCCCCTTGACCTGTCCGTCCTCCCTGGACTGACCTATCTCCTCCCTACCTCCCCACCTACACTCACCTTTACTGGCTCCATCCCCGCCTCTTTGATTTGTCTGCCTCCTCTCCACCTATCTTCTCCTCTCCACCTATCTTCTCCTCTATCCATCTTCTATCAGCTTTCCCCTGTCTCCCTATGTATTTCAGAACCCCCTTCCCCTCCCCCATTTCTGATGAAGGGTCTAGGCCCAAAACGTCAAAAGCGTTCCTGCTCCTATGATGCTGCTTGGCCTGCTGTGTTCATTCAGCTCTACACCTTGTTATCTCGGATTCTCCAGCATCTGCAGTTCCTATTATCTCCCTTGTAACCAGTCGACTTGACATCTTCATAGAATTCCAACAGATTTGTCAAGCATGATTTCCCCTTCATAATTCCATGCTGACTCTGTCTGATCCTGCCACTGCTTTCTAAATACTCTGCTATAAAATCTTTGACAATGGATTCGAGAATTTTTCTCACAACCGATGTTCGGCTCACTGGTCTACAATCCCTGTTTTCTCTCTACCTCCCTTTTTGAATATTGGAGTGACATTAATCACTGTGCAATCTGCAGGGACTGTTCCAGAGTCTACAGAATCCTGGAAGATGAACACCAAAGCATCCACTATTTCTAGAGCTACTTCCTTACGTACTCTGGGATGTAGGTTATCAGGCCCTGGGGATTTATCCTCCTTCAATCCCAACAATTTTCCCAGCACCATTTCTCTGCTAACATTGATCTCCCTGAGCTCTTCCCTCTCACTAAATCTTGCCTCCTCCAACAATTCTGGTGTCTGATTTGTGTCTTCTTTTGTGAAGACAGAACCAACGTATGTATTCAGTTCCTCAGCCATTTCTTAGTCCCATCTTATACATTCCCCCGTTTCTGTCTGTAGGGGACCTACATTTGTCTTTACTCATCTTTTACTCTTCACATACCTATAGAAACTCTTAGCATCAGTCTTTATGTTCCCTGCCAGCTTACTTTCGTACTCTATTTTCTTTCTTAATCATTCCCTTGGTGCTTCTTTGCTAAATTGTAAACTGCTCCCAATCCTTACATTTAATATTTTTCTTGGCCAATCTGTATGCTTCTTCCTTGGATCAGATACTATATCTTATTTTCTTTGTAGGCCATGGCTTAGCCCTCTTACCCATTTTGCTGTTGCGACAGGCAGGAGTAAGCAGTTGTTGCAGTTTCTCCATACGTGCCTTGAATGTTTGCCATTGGCAATCCACAGTCATCCCTTTAAGTAATTCTCCCCAATCTATCAAGGCCAGCTCACACCTCATATCCTAGTAGTTTCCTTTATTAAGGTTCAGCACCCTAGTCTCCGAATCAACAACCTCACTGTCCATCGTGGTAAAAAATTCTGTCATGTTATGGTCACTGTTCCCCGAGAGGTCTCACACAGCTAGATTGGGAATGATTCCCTTCTCATTACAAAGTATCCAGTCTAAGATGGCCTGCTCTTTAGTTGATTCCTCCACATATTGGTCAAGAAAACCATCCTGCATACACTCCAGGAATTCCTCCCCGATAGCATTGTGGATAATTTGATTTGCCCAATCTACGTGCAGATTAAAACCATTATCACCAATATTCCCTTATTACATGCATCTCTAATTCCTGTTAAATGCCATTCTCAACATCACCACTACAGTCTGGGGGTCTATACATGACACCTACTAACGTTTTTTAACTCTTACCTTAACTCTCACTCTAACCCCAACTCCAAAACGCAAGTCTAATCCTCACTCTAACCTTAACTCTCACTCCAACCCTAAATCTAAAACTTAACCCCAACCATCACTCTAAACCTTTTGCTTACTGCAACCCTAATTTTAACCCTCACCCTATTCTTAACCTCAACTCTCACTCCAACCCTATCCCTCAGTATAAACTTACTCTCACTGTACCCCTATCAATTTAACAACAACAGTATTCCTAACCCTATCACAGGGATAGGGATAAAACTAACACTAGATTTAATCCTCATTCTAACTCTAACCCTTACTCCAACCCTAACCCTCCCTCCAGCTCTTATCCCATCACTGTCTCTCTAACTCGAAACGTCTTGAACAAATACAAAGCAAGGCTGTGGCACTCCACATTCTGTTATTTAAAAAAAAAGCAAAATACTGCAGATGCCCCAGCCCATTCAGCCCCTCCCTATAGCTCAAACCCTTCAGTCTTGGTATCATTCTTGTATCAGGACGACTACAATTGTACTCAGTATTCTAAAAAGTAGCCTCACCAATGTCCTGTACAGCTGGAATGTGACATTCCAACTGCTATACTCAATGTTCTGACCAACGAAGACAAGCATGCCAAATACCTTCTTCACCACCCCGTCCATTTGGGACTCCACTTTCATGGAAATACATACCTGCACCCCTAGGTCTCAGTCTGACAACGCTCCCCAGGGCCCTACTATTAACTGTATAAGTTCTGCTGTGGTTTGCCTTACCAAAATGGAACACATCACATTTATCGAAATTAATCTCTATCTGCCACTCCTCGGGCCATAGGGCCATCTGATCAAGGTCTCATTGTGCTCCAAGAATCACCTTCGCTGTCCACTACACCACCTATTTTGGTGTCATTTGCAAACTTATTAACTATGCCTCCTATATTCACATCCAACTCTAATTTTATACAAATTATGAAAAGCACTAGACATAGAACCAATCCTTGTGGCACACTGCTGGTCAAAGGTCTCCAGTCTGAAAAGCAACCCTCTACCACTACCCTTTATCTCTTCAGCATACTTTGTATCCAATTAGCTAGCTCCCCTTGGATCCTATGTGATCTAACCTTACTAACCAGTCTACCATTTGGAATCTCGTCAAATATTTTGCTGAAGTCCATATAGACAATATCTAACGCTCTGCCTTCATCAATTTTCTTTGTCACCGCTTCAAAAAAAAAATTCAATCAAGTTAGTGAGAAATAATTTTCAATGCACAAAGCCATGTTGACCATCCCTAATCAGTCCTTGCCTATCCAAATGCATCATGATCTCCCTCTGACAAAGCTATGCCGACAATCCCTGATCAAACCTTGCTTCTCCAATTGGAGGTGAGTTCTTTCCTTCAGAATTTTCTCCAACAGTTTCATCACTACTGATGCTAGACTCACTTGTCTGTAGTTCCCTGGTCTGTCTATACCACACTTCTTAAAAGGTGGAACCACATTAGTAGTATTCCAGGCCTCTCGCAGCACCCACAATTACCCTCAACCCTGGAGCACCCCCCCGCCACCACCAAAAAAGGATGCATTCTCAGCCCCACTGTATTCCCTGTATACCCAAGACTATGTAGCCAAATTCTGAACAAATGCTATCTACAAATTTGCAGACAACATCAACGTGGTAGAACAGATATCAGACAACGATGAGTCAGAATACAGAAAAGAAGGTACAGGGCTTGGTGACATGGTGCAGTGATAACATCTCTCTCGATGTTGGCAAAACAACTGATCATCAACTTAAGGAAGAAAGGAAGACAACATGTCCCCATTCACATCAACAGAACTGAGGTGGGAAGAGTCAAAAACGTTAAGTTTCTAGGTGAGACAATAACAGACAACACATCCTGGACTCCCCATGTGAATGCAACTGTGAAAAAGGCGCAACAACGCCTCTTTTTCCTCAGGTGGTTTAGGAAATTTGGAATGTCCATAAAGGACCCTCACCAACCTTTACAGATACATAACGGCCTGGTACAGCAAACTGCTCTGCCCAGGACTGCAAGAAACTACAGAAGGTTGTGCGCGCAGCCCAGACCATGATGGAAGCCAACCTCACATCCATGGACTCCATTTACACTTTTCGTTGTCACGGAAGGGCTACCAACATCAAAGACCCCTCCCACCCCTGTAATCATCTCCTAAAAACTGTCACACAGAAGATATAGAAGCGTGAACACACGCACAAACAGGTTCAAAAACAGTTCCTTTCCTACCGTTATTAGACGCTGAATGGACTCTAACTTCAAATAATGCTGACCTTGATTTGCGCATCTTCAGTGCAGTTGTAACCTGTACACCTTGACCTGTCTAAGTATCCATGATCTGTATATCCTTGTTTGTTATGATCGCCTGTACTGCTCACAAAACAAAGCTTTCTCATTGTACTTAGGTACATGTGACTACAATAAATTAAATCAAAAGTACCCCTGTAGCCAGAGAAGAAGTAAAAATTTGGGTCAGAGCCTTCGTAATATCCTCCCTCGCCTCCCACAGTAGCCTGTAATAGAATTCATCCAGATCTGGGGGTTTGTCCACTTGATATCATAACAGCATCACTTTACAGTTCTCAAATAGACAGCACTCACTTCTCTCCCACATCTATCGATTTAACTTAATTGTTTCTTTCAATTTCTGGTCTTGAGAGTTTGGTGTCCTCTTTAATTAGTCCAATAACAGAGCTTAGACTCTCAATTTCAAGTGACCCCTTTGGGGTTCTAACCAAACACCATCTGGAACTTCCAAGCTAAACTCCTTACACTGAATTGACATGTTCCCTAATGGTTCTAAATGGATTCTTTAGGAGAAATGGTTTCATACGTCTAACTTCAACCATGACTTCTGAGAACTTACAAACAAAAGCTTTCCAAGCAATGAGTATTTCCCCTAAGCAAAATAAAAAATGCCTAATCATTCCAAAACAGAAAGCAAGCTCCTCAATGTTTACTCTGTCTACTTATAAAACTCCCCCAATGCAAGCCCATACCCAACATCACCCCAGAGACCCCTCTCTGGTTTAAAAAATGTTCATGGCTCCAGAAATACTTACACGTTAATCCCTCATATACAGACCAAAATCCCAGTGCCACTAGTTCAATGTTTAAACTCTAAAATAAATGACATTAAAAATATACATAAATCACACACTTAAACTCATACAGATGACAGAGATAGTTAGGTATTACAGGTTTACTTCACCTTCAAAAGAGAAATATTGCAGATGCTGGAAACTTAAAGTGAAATCTGAAATTACTAAAAACATCCAGCAGGCCAGATATCATGGATGGAGAATTAAATTAGCCCCATTTTTTTCCAACAGATGTTGCTGACCTACAAAACATTTCAAACAATTTCTGGTTTTTATTTTGGGGAGGTACTGGCCCAGTGATATTATTGCTCAACTATTAGTCCTGGGGTCCCCAGAGCATTCCCTGGATCTAAGTTCAAATCCCACAATGGGAGATGGTGGAATCTGAATTCAATAAAAATCTGGAATTGAGAGTCTAATGCCAACCATTAAACTATTGTCGATTGTCAGAAAAACCCATCTGGTTCACTGATGTCTTTTAGGGAAAGAAACTGCCATCCTTACCAAGTCTGTGATTCCACATCCACAACAGTGTGATTGACTTCTCTCTGGTCAAATATAGATGGACAACAAATGCTAGACTAGTCAGCAACACCCTCCTATTTTGCAGTACCAAAAGCAATTTCATATTACTTTGATCTTACATGAAGCCATGAATCAGAAAAGTCAAGTACAACACTCCAGACTATCACTATATCACTTTTAGCATCATTGTATACAACACTTCAAGAGTAGCAAAGGCATGGAGTAGGAGTTTAGGACGTTGGCTGATGGACGAGTGAAAATATATAGTTGTTTTTCACACAATTAATTCAACGCAGTTCAGGTAGCTCATGCACCTGTGTGTAGGAAGACAGCGATGAACATGAAATCTCATCCGTAGCAGGTTACACAGCAGCAATGGCAGAAGCAGGAGTGTGAAGAACCATAAAAACAGAAAGTAATACGCGAAATAAAACAATTACTGGCATATGGACAGTTTAGAAATACACAACAGACATACATACAACTAAAAATCAACTACACAATTCCATTCTTATTTTTAGAAATTTGTTTTAATGAATGGTTCAAAAATAAACAATGACTTTTCTACAAAACTTTCAAATGAATCAGGTCAGTTATAAACTCTGAAAATTAACATTTTGAAATATTTAAATACACAAGTGACGTTGAGGATCATACAACATCAAAAATACACGTTTACATATCTCACAACAGTTAAATGCATTTTGCATTATTTAACTATCAGTTCTAACTGTCTGGGCTTCTAATGAAAATATTCAGGCTGCAATAGGTTTTAAACACACCACAAGAGTCCTCAGAGAGATGTCATCTCAAAAAAAAACTCAAAGCTTAAGCTCATCACTAAATTTTTAAAAAGGTTTTTGAACAGATCAATATGTACATAATTTCATACAATTTTTAAAGATTTGAGGGATCAATTGTTTGCCATTTTCAATTTCAGATGCAACCGGAATCTTCTGTGAAATATACTTCCCCTTTACAATGGAAAAAGCTGGCTCAGTCTAAATAGTGATGACTATAATTATTTTGCTGGGGAAAAATGAACCAAGGATCATTGCCCAAAATACTTGCAACAGATATGGTGCATGTAGCAGCTGCATGGCCCTAAAGTTTGCATTTACTCTACGTAGGGCTAGATCACTGATGAAAAGGAGGACAGATTACTTCCAAAATAGTGTCTGCACTTCATAATCTGTAAATTAGAATGATGGATGTTATTTAGTTTCTGTTGTAGTAAGTAAGTGAGTGTTTCCTGTGCTACCTGTTCGCCAAGTTGCTAACCCAGTATAACATTAACAATATCACTCAGTCTCTCAATAAGTGCGTAAGTAGAGCAGAACATTAAAAAGTGTAATACAAGGAGGTCATGAACCTGAAATGTTCGTTCTGTTCTCCAACCACTCCAGTGGTGCCCGACATACTGCTGCCAGCAATTTGTTTTTACTTTAGACTTCCAGGATGTGCAGTATTTTGATTCTGCACTAAAAAGCTACAACAGAACAAAGTAATACCTTACAATATCAAATATCTCATTTTTTAAAAAGTTCCAAAGGATAATGAACATGTATTCAAAAAAGTTAAGCTTTAAAACAATTTGTACATGGTTTTGGGTTACACCACATCCCAATCCATTAAATTGTGATGTCACTCAGTGCAATGTTAAATTTCTATTTCATAAAATATTTTATTTACTTTTTCTTTCTTTAATTGAGCAAATGGAAGAAAGCAAATGTAACATTGCATTTTAATTGCTGCAGTCAGACTGCTTTTGCTTACAGGGAAGCTAAATATTCTAAATGGGAGCAGAATACTGTCTGTATTATCCACTGATAACTAACACAGGTATAGCACTGAATTCCATATTTATCAAGTTTGAGTTTTGGATTTCAGCTATTGGAAAAATGATAGATGCTACATCAATACAGAGTCAGAGAGGTCCAGTAAACCAGCCCAGCTCCTTCCACCATCCAATCCATTACTATAGCTACATTGCTGATGCCCTTAAAAACAGGCAAAGGGCACAGCTCCCTTTCTTGTTCACAGCCTGAGTCTTTGGACATTCCACACAAAAGTATTTCAATCTACTACCAGCATCCAGTGTTAGCTCATGCCATACAACCCACACTCATCTCAGCTGTTTTTGAACCCTTGATTCTGGTCATGTACATTTTAGGTGTAACAGTTAGAAGTAGAAAGCTGGTCACCAATGAGAACTGTAGAATGTACTGATCTTAAGAAACAGCTTGAAAAAAATTAAATTGAAATGAATTTAAAAATAGTGTAACTGCAGCAAAGAGCTGCATGGTCACAGAAATCAAAAGCAAAATGAAATGGAGAAGTTTGCAGCATCGAAAGTGTATTTAAAAATCAAGTTAAACTCAAAAAGTATTACATTGCCTAGAATTAATCAATTTACAATGTTAAAGATGAACACACAAAAATCCCACAGATCTCCTCACTCAAACCTCACTAGAGTTTTAGAAACCAAGCCTCAATTACATAAATAGCCTATTCCTTATCTGTTCAGTTTTGCTATATTATGAACTTTTCTGTATAGAGATGAATAAATAGAACGGCAAAGCTTACTCTATGTATACGTTCCCAAAAACCTCAGCGTCCTCTTCTTCTGAACAATTTAGTTATTGTTTCTGGCAGGATAATGCTCAAAGCTTTAATCCTGGAATTTTTCCAGCCTTGCTATCCCAAATGAACAATAGCAACATTAATCTCCGCTGATGATGAATTTTCTTGCTCAATACATTACACGTGCTGGAGAGTGGATTAAGTCTTTTTTCTGGACAACTCTAATCATTGTCACTAAGTGCTAAATGGTATTTTCTAGAATTCAACTAATCAAATGATGACTGGATTACCCTGCACCGACTCCACACCTTGCTTGCTGATAAGATTTGTTGGTTAGTTTCTACTTTTCGAAACAGAAACGCAGAAGATACTTCTATGAATAAAAATGGTGCAGTCTACAAGTAATATCCACCAAAAATACCTCATTAATGAAGAACTTCTATCCCCTAAAACGGTAACTGTGCCAAGTCAAAAATCAACAACACTTAATGATGATCAACACAATTTTGGAAGTGCAGATGTGCAGGATGGCTTCTTCATCCCTTACAGTAACCTTTCTGGGACGATAGCATTTCAAACTAAAATGAACTAGAAGGGGCACCAAACAAACTTGCAATGGCAGACAGCAATAAATTCTACATCTCTCTTAGCTGTGAATTTCTGTCCGCCATGAGGAAGTAGTAGTAACCACTGAGGCAATCACTATTTTAAACTATGCACAACAGCAGCAAGAACAACAGACAGTGTGATTGCAACAAGAGGATTATGGAAACCTTGCCTTCCAATGAATGTCTACTGGGTCCAGTGTGATGTAATGTGGCAACACCAACACCCACAAACCTACTGTTTTCGGAGGAAGTTTGAAAGGAAACCTGCCTTTGATTGTTGCCTTGAGGCTCGATCCTGTGAAGTGATATTCTCATACTGATTCAGCTCTGACTGATCCAACAGTTCAAAATCATCCCCCTCTGCATCAGTGTCCATTTCTGTACCTGAGTGTTCATGACAGGTCAGTGAAGCAAACTTTGGAGGATTGTCCCTCACCACTTGGACCTCTTGATCTGCTCCTGATAGTGCAGCTGCCATCATATTACTGGCTAGTGTCCCTGCCAGAGTTAAACCTTGGCTGCCTGTGAAATTCAGGGGTAATGGCAGCCCACTGAGAGATATATCTACATCAATATCCTCCTGATCAGAAAACAAGCTCACGTCTTCCTGTGCCGAAGCTTGGTAGGGAGCTGTTGGAATACCCAGACTGGTATCATCATCATCATCATCCAACCCAGCCACATTTGGGTTTATTGATGGGAATTCTGGTAGATCTCTTGCAAATGACTCCTCTGGGTCACTATGACGATCAAGATCTAAGTACAAAAGGAAATCTCATTTAATGAAGTATTCACTTCACATATTTCTGATATGCGGTTATTATAAGGATTGGAGTGAACTTACACTCTAAGAAAATAAGAAATAGGAGAAGTATGCCACACTGTCCCTCAAACCGCTATTGAATAAGCACACAATTGATCTTCAGCCTCAATTCCACTTTCCCAGTCATTGTCCACTTGCCTCAATTCAGAGGGACCAAAAATCTGTCCCTTGCAGACGTTCCCATGGATCAACTTCTTACTTTGAGATTATGATCCATCTACTAGATTCCCAGTCAGGGTAAACAGCCTCTCAGTGTTCAGTTTCAATTCCCTTCAAAATCTTGAACATTTCAAAGAGGTCACCTCTCATTCTACTAAATGTCAGAGAATACAGGCTCAATCTACTCAGCCTTTCATAGGATAACCCCTTTATCCTGGGAACCAATCTAGTAACCAATCTTCATTGTACTCCCTACCACTGCAAATTTTTTTTTTGATGATGAGTGCAGAGATAAGAAGTTTCCACGCACAGCAGATTTCTGACTTTGACAAAAACAGAAGTGTGCCTTTTTGATCCCACCTTCTGCCTGGTCTGGAGGAGCTGTCTCATTCAACATGTAACGTTGAATCTGCCATTAATCTGACTGAATTTCTGAAGCTGAAAAGGCCACACTTTCAGTACTAAGATAACAAGGTGTAGAGCTGGATGAACACAGCAGGCCAAGCAGCTGGCCTGGAAATGACCCTTTCTGAAGAAGGGTCTAAGCCCGAAACATCAACCTTCCTGCTCCTCTGATGCTCCTTGGCCTGCTGTGTTCATCCAGCTCTACACCTTGTTATCTCAGAAACTCCAGCATCTGCAGTTCCTCCTATCTGCAGTCCTCCTATCTCTGAAACACTTTCAGTACAGTTGTTTCCCCCATCGGTCTCCAAAGTGTCTTCCTCAATTTAATGCTATCTCCGCTGAAGTCAATGCTGCCACTGCGAGAATGAGATCAGGGTGGATTGAAGACGGAACGCTGAGGCGGCTCAAGAGGGACTGGAGTTTCATGGAATCATTGACATTCAATCCAAACACAGGACCAGTGGACATAAACTTGGTTCAACGAAACAATTAAAAAGGTACAGTGGGTCAGTCTATGTTTCCTCTATCCAAATCTTGAAGGGAGAGATAAAGATGACAACAAGGAGGAAAAGGAGGGAGTGAGTGGAAAGAGTGCATGAGTTGTTGAGAAGGGGGAGCTAGATGGGAGAGAATTTGGTTTGATTTGTTGTTGTCACATGTACCAAGATACAGTGTAAAGTGTTGTTTTGCATGCTCTACAGGCAGATTGTGCCATACAAAGTGCATCAGGTAGCAGAATGGAGTGCAGAATACAGTCTTATTACCACAGAAAACGTGCAGAGGGAGAGATCAACATTAACATTGCAAAGGTCCATTCAAAAGTCTGATAACAGCAGGGAAGATGCTGTTCTTGAATCTAGCAATCTAGGAGGGAGCACATGAGAGTGTGTGCGAGTGCTCAGCTGGTTGGGAAAAGGAATGTGGATGTTTGGTGGGGGCAAAGATGAGCTGATTATAATGTGTGGGGTGGCATGGTTGGGGGCAGAAGGGCTTCATGGAGTCCTGTGCCAACTTGGAAGAGGGTTTGGTTGGAACTTATGTGAATAAATCCAATTTTGATGAAGTATGTTAAAAATAAATATTTTCATATTTAAATGATTGGTATCAATTTGAGAGATGCAGGCATTGCTAGCTGGGCTAGCATTTATTGCACATCAATAGCTGTCCTTGAGAAGATAGTTGTGGGCTGCCCTCTTGAACCACTACAGTTCATGTGCTGTGGGTAGACCCTACCTGTAGGGAGGGAGTCCCAGGATATGGTGATCTACAAAATGTGATAATAAAATGTCTAATAATTATTTATCAAATTTTACTATGCTGCTTTATTATGAATTTCATTTTTGTTTAGGATCACGTTAATTTGGGAGTTTTTTTTTAAACTCATGTAATGTACAATGAGGGGAGGCAAATACCTAGTGGTATTATCGCTGAACTGTTAATCCAGAGACCCAGATAATGTTCTGGGGTCCCAGATTCGAATCCCTCCATGGCACATGGTGTAATTTAAATTCAATAAATATCTAGAATTAAGAGTCTAATAATGACTATAAATCCATTGCCGATTGTTAGGAAAAACGTTTTTCTTCACTAATGTCCTTTAGGAAAGGAATCTGCCATCCTTACCTGGTCTGGCCTACATGTGACTCCAGAACCACAGCAATGTGGTTGGCCCTTAATTGCCCTCTGGGCAATAAATGCTGCCCAGCCAGCAATGCTCTCATCCCATGAACGAATAAAGAAAACAAAACTGCACCCCTCTTCTGTCCTCCAAAGTCTTTCCTTTCACTAGACAGGATTTAAACAACGAGGCGGCAGTGACATAGTAATATCACTGGACTAGCAATCAAAAACTGCATCCAACACTGGCCTAGCCAATGGCGCCCACATCGCATGAACAAATAAAGTCCTGTATTACTTGTATTAACTGCAGTGAACGCTGAAATCGATTTGCTGAGCTTGAGTCTTGATAGTAACTGGAGGTAAACAAAGGGAAAACTAATGTTTCGACTCAACTGAAGTCCAATAGTTCCACCAATCTGAAGTAGTCTAGAAGAATTTACATGTCGTGATAGATCATTAAAAAGTGTCATATCCCTGAACAGGTACTTAATATCAATTCAAAAAGACCCTGAATCAATCATCATGCTATACCATAGTAAAAGCGATGACTCAGCTTGGGAGAAAGAAAAATTAAGTGAATTAATTACAATCTTCTGTAGTGTGGAACATCATCAGGGCACCAGAATATACTTGACATGTTTCACATAATCTATCAAAATTCACCTAATCAAAAATGTTTACATATAATGCAATTTTCTACATGTTGAACAATAAAATAACACATTCAAACAAACATCCATTAAAACTGAAGAACTTACCTTCAGAGCCATCTGTTATCGGTGTCTGTCCTCGGGATAAGTTGAAAGTTCCATTGTCAGCATATGATACCTCAGTGTCAGAATGCTCAGATTCCGAAACTTCCAGTTCCTTAGCAATTATGGAGTCATCAAGCTTTCCATGCCAAAAAAAAAGGAAAAAAATTCACAACAATTAGGAAAACATCTGGTATTTATGTGCTTTTCACGACAAATGAGCATCCTAATACTTGACAGGTAAATTTTTATTTTAAAAAGTGGGGTCATAGCTGTGATGTAGAAACTAAGGGAACTAATTTGTGTACAGCATGCTCCCACAAATCATGAAAAGCTCTATTCAAAGACCAACAGAAGAAAATAGTTTCAACATTGTATGTTTTGATAAATATTCATTTGTGGGATGTGGGCGGTGCTGGCTGACCAGCATTTATTGCTCATCCCTAGTTGCCCTGGATAAGGTGGTGATGATCTGCTTTCTTGAACCGCCGCGGTCCACCTGCTGTGAGTTGACCCACAATACCATTAAGGAGGGAACTCCAGGATTCTGAACCAACAATAGTGAAGGAATGGCTATGTATTTCCAAGTCAGGATGGTGAATGGTTTGGAGGGCAACATGAAGGTGGTGGTGTTCCTATGCATCTGCTGACCTTGTCCCTCTGGATGGAAGCAGTCATGGGTTTGGAAGGTGCTATCTGAGGGTCTCTAGTTAACTTCTGTAGTGCATCTTGCAGATAGTGTACACTGTGCTGTTGAATGTCGGTAGTGGAGGTTGTGGACGCTTGTGGATGTGGTGCCAATTAAGCGGGCTGCTTTGTCCTGGATGGTGTCAAGCATCTCTGGTGTTGTTGGAGCTGCACTCATCCAGGCAAGTGGGGAGTATTCCATTACACTCCTGACATATGCTTTGTAGACAGATGGTGGACAGGTTTTGGGGAGTCAGGTGGTGAGTTACTTGCTGCAGTATTCCTAGCCTCTGACTTGCTCTTGTAGCCACTATGTTTATATGGTGAATCCAGATGAGTTTCTGGTCAATGATAACATCCTGGGGGTTGATAGTGGAGGATTCAATGATGGTTACACCATTGAATGTCAAGGGCAGTGGTTTGATGGTCTCTTATTGGTGGTAGTCATTGCCTGGCATCGGTGTGGTATGAATGTTACTTGCCATTTGTCAACCCAAGTCTGGATATTGTCCTGATCTTGTGCATTTGAACATGGACTGCTTCACTATCTGAGGAGTCACAAATGGTGCTGAACATTGGTCGCCAATGACTGCATATCGCCACTTCTGACCTCACGATGGAAGGAAGGTCATTGACGAAGCAACTGAAGATGATTCGGCCTAGGACACCACCCTGAGGAACTCCAGCAGAGACGTCCTGGAGCTGAGATGACTGACCTCCAATAGCCACGACCATCTTCCTATGTGTCAGGTATGACTCCATCCACTGGAGAATTTATCCCCCCAATACCCATCAATTCCAGTTTTGCTAAGGGTCCTTGACACCACACTTAGTCAAATGCAGCCTTGACGGCAAGCGCTGTCACTCTCATCCGACCTCTGGAATTAAGCTCTTTTGTCCGTGTTTGAGCCATGTAAAGAGGTCAGGAGCTGAATGGCCCTGGCAGAACCCAAACTGGGCGTCATTGAGCAGGTGCTGCTTTATAGCACTGTTGATGACACTTTCCATCACTTTACTGGTGATCAAGAGTAGACAGATGGGGCAGTAATTGGCCGGATTCGATTTGTCCTGCCTTTCATATACAGGGCATACCTGGGCAATTTTCCACATTGTCGGGTAGATGCCAGTGTTGTAACTGTGCTGGAACAGCTTGGCTAGGGGAATGGCAAATTCTGGAACACAAGCCTTCAGTGCTATAGGTGGAATGTTGTCAGGGCCCATGGCCTTTGCAGTATCCAGCATCTCCAACCGTTTCTTGATATCACGTGGAGTGAATCGAATTGGGTGAAGATTGGTATCTGCGATGCTGGGGATCACTGGAGGAGACAGGAGACAGATCATCCACTTGGCACTTCTGGCTGAAGACTGCTTTCACCATATCTTTTGCGCTGATGTCCGTTGAGGATGGGGATGTTTGTGGAGCCTCTTTCCCCCGTGAATTGTTTAATTGTCCACCACCATTCACGGCAGGACTGCAGAGCTTAGATCTGATCCATTGGTTGTAGGATCACTTAGCTCTATCACTTGCTGTTTATGCTGTTTGGCCATTTGTATTTGCAAAATAGAAAGTACACTAGTTTTTTTTAATTCATTCAGGCAGTAGGCACTTTGATTGGCTGGGCCCATTCTTAATTGCCCTTGAGAAAGTCATGCTGAGTTGCCTCCTTGAACTGTTGCCGTCCATTTGTTGCAACTGCACACGAAGTGCTACTGGGTAGGGAATTTTGATCCATCGAAAGTGAAAGAGTGCTGATGTATTTCCAAATTAGGATGGTGAGTGTCTTGGCAGGAAATTCGAAGGTGATGGCATAACTATGTATCCTGCTGAGAGTTTGGAAGGTTCAGTTTAAGGAGCCTTGGTGAATTTCCTCAGCACATCTAATGGATGGTACACACTACTGCTACTGAGCATTGGTGTTGGAGGGACTGAATGTTTGTGGATGTGGTGTCAGTCAAGTGGGCTGCTTTGTCCTGAATGCTTCGAGTGTTTGAGCAGTCTTCATCCAGACAATAGCATTCCATCACATTCATTACTTGTGCCTTGCAGATGGTGGACAGGCTTTCGTGACTCAAGTAATGAGTCACTGCAGGCTTTATAGTCCAAGTCAGTATCCACAAGGCTTGTCCTGCTGTGTTTCTGGTCAAATGACAACCCCCAGGAGGATGACAGTGGGAGATTCAGGGAAGGTTATGACATTGATCGAAGAGCAAATGGGTAGATTCTTTTGGATTGCCTCTTGTTGTATATAGTCATTATCTTGCACTTTTGTGGCATGAGTGTTATTTGGCACCTGTTGGCCCAAATCTGGATATTCTCCAGGTTTTGCTGCTTCAGGAACTAAATAGTTTTGAATGTCACTGAACATTGTGTGCAGTCATCAGCAAACATTCCTACTTCTGACCTTATGATGGACAGCAGGTCATTGATGAAACAGCTGGAGATGGGACACTAACCTGGAGGAACTCCTGCACAGGTACCATGAGGCTGAGGTGACTGACCTCCAACAACCACCATCTTCCTAACAAGAAAGATATCAACCAGTGGAAGTCTGCCCTGCAACCACTTTCCTGATTCCCATCATCTCCAATTTTGCTCAGGCTCCTGCTGCTATATTTAATCAAATCAGACCTTAGAATCATAAAATTATACAGTACATAAAAGGCACTTCAGCCCATTGAGTCTGCACCAAAAAAGAAACTACAATAATCTACACTAGTCCTGCTTTCTGGCAGTTGGCCAATAGCTGTGAATGTTAGTCAAGTGTTGTATAGGACTTTGGTTCGACCACATTTGGAATACTGCGTACAGTTCTGGTCACCACATTACCAAAAAGATGTGGATGCTTTGGAGAGGGTGCAGAGAAGGTTCACCAGGATGTTGCCTGGTATGGAGGGCGCTAGCTATGAAGAGAGGTCGAGTAGATTAGGACTATTTATGTTAGAAAGACGGAGGTTGCGGGGGGATCTGATTGAGGTCCACAAAATCATGAGACGTATAGACAGGGTGGATAGCTAGAAGCTTTTTCGCCAGAGTGGGGGACTCAATTACTAGGGGTCACGATTTCAAGGTGAGAGGGGAAAAGCTTAAGGGAGATATGCGTGGAAAGTTCTTTACGCAGAGGGTGGTGGGTGCCTGGAACGTGTTGCCAGCGGAGGTGGGAGAGGCGGGCACGATAGTGTTATTTAAGATGTAATTAGATAGATACACGAATGGGCAGGGAGCAGAGGGATACAGATCCTTGGAAAATAGGTGACAGGTTTAGACAGAGGATCTGGATCGGCGCAGGCTTGAAGGGCCTGTTCCTGTGCTGCAATTTTCGTTGTTCTTTGTTCAGCTGAGTACTTTTAAAGGGTTGGGTTCCCTGCCTCAACTACCCTCCAAGACAGTGCATTTCAGATTCCCACCACTCTCTGGGTGCAATAAAAGGCTTTTCTCAAATCCACCCCAAACCTCCTGCTTTACATCTTAAGATTATGCACCTTATTACTGACCCTTCAACTAAAATGAACAGCTGCTTCCTAGACATGCCCCTTAATTTTATAATCCTTTACCAGGTCCCCTCTCAGTGTCACTGCTCCGAAGAAAACAACCTGAGCTTATCCAACCTCTCTTCATAGCTGAGCTGCTCCATCCCAGGCAACACTCTGGTGAATCTCCTCTACACTCACTCCACTGCATTCAAATCCTTCGTATTATAGTACTTCAGTTTTGCCCTCACCAAAGTTCTGCTGTCTTAAGGGATGTGTGGATTAGCACTCCAAGATCCCCCCCCGCCATTTCTCGGATTCCTAGTGTCCTACCATTTATTGAGTACTCCCTTGTTGTCTTAATTCTCCCAAAGTGCATCATATCACACTTATCAGAGTTAAATTCCAGTTGTCACTCATCTGCCCATATGCTCTTGTCACCCAAGACCAGCTTCCTCACTATCAACCATCCAACAAGTCTTTGTAACATTACCCCCCACAACATTTTCTTCTATATCACATAGATCACGAACAATAAAAGGGCTGAGTACTGATCCCCATGGTATGGCACTGGACATTGGTCTCCAGCTACACAAACAGCCTTCTACCATCTAAGCCAATTTTGGATCCACCTTGACAAGTTGCCCTGGATCCCATAGAAGCTTTTACCTTCTTTCTGAGTCTCCCATGGTCCCGAACAAAGGCTTTGCAGAAATCCATATAAACGACATCATCTGCACAACTGGTCATGTCGTCGAAAAATTCAATCAAAACTTATTAGGCACATCCTCCTTCTGACAAAGCCATACTGAGCATCCCTGATCACACCTTGCCTATCAAGTGGAGATTAATTCTTTCCTTCAGAATTTTCTCCAGAAATTCCCTTACCATGACTTGAGATTCACTTCCCTGTACTGCCTGATTTCTCTTTCCCACCCTTTTTGAAAAAGTGGAACTACATTAGCTGTCCTCTTCCCCTCCCCCATTTCTGATGAAGGGTCTAGGCCAGAAACGTCAAGCTTTCCTGCTCCTATGACGCTGCTTGGCTTGCTGTGTTCATCCAGCCCCACACCTTGTTATCTCGGATTCTCCAGCATCTGCAGTACCTTTTATCTCTTAGCTGTCCTCCTGTCCTTTGGCAGCTCCCCTGCAGCGAAAGGGGAACTAAAAATTTGGGTCACCACCTCTGAAATTTCATCGGCCCTCTCCCACAGCAGTGTGGGATAAAACTCATTTGGACCTGGGGATCTGTCCACTTTTAAGCCCACCAAATCTTCCAATATGTCCTCACTCCCTGTGTCAAACTGCTCAAGAACTGTCAGTCCCTCTTCTTGAATTTTGTACCTATGTTGTCCTTCTCCAAAAACGAAGACAGATGTGAAGTAGCAAGAACTGCAGATTCTGAGTCAGTGATAACAAGGTGTGGAGCTGGAGGAACACAGCAGACCAGGCAGCATCAGAGGAACAGGAAAGCTGACATTTTGGGTCGGGACAAACTCTGATTACTGCCTGGCCTGCTGTGTTTCTCCAGCTCCACACTTTGTTATCTCTTATTTATTGCAGATGTGCAAAACTCATTTTAAAACCCTACGAATGTATTCTGGCTCTATGAATAGATTGCTCCCTTGGTCCCTAAAGGGCTCTATTCTTTTCCCTGATTAGCCTCTTCCCCTCCGATCTTGGTGTCAAGGGCAGTCACTCTCACCTCAGGTTCAGTTCTTTTGTACATGTTTGAGCCAAGGCTGCAATGAACATAAGACCATGTGAAATAGGAGCGGGAGTAGGCCATCTGGCCAGTGGAGCCTGCTCCACATTTCAATAAGAGCATGGTTGATCTTCTCGTGGACTTAGCTCCACCTACCCAGCCATCCACCATAAACTTCAATTCCTTTAAAAAACTTTTTGTTCAAAAATCTGTTTTTAAGGCAAAGGTAGTCAACAAGGTGGCATCAACTGCTTCCCCCGGCAGGGAATTCCAGATTCAAAACCCTTTGAGAAAGGAACATTCTCCTCAACTCAGTCCGAAATCTGCTTCCCCGTATTTGGAAGCTATGCTTCATAGTTCTAGTTTCACCCGCCAGTGGAAACAACCTCCCTGCCTCTATCTTAACTATTCCCTTCATACTTTTGAATGTTTCGAAAGGATCCACCTCCCCACCCCCACCATCTTCTAAATTCCAATGATGTCAGGAGCTGAGTCGTCTAAACAGAGGCCAGACTGAGCATCAGTAAGGTTATTACAAAGCAAGTGCTGCTTAGCACTGTCGATGACCATTTTCTTTACTTGACTGATAATCGAGACTAGATGATGGCATGGTAATTGACCAGATTGGATTTTATCCTGCTTTTCGGAGTACAAGATATACATAGGTGATTTTTCACATTGCTAGGTAGATGCCAGTGTTGTAGCTGTAATAAAATAGATTGGCATAGGATGTGGAAGCACATCTTCATTTATTTGTTGATTAGTGTCAGGGCCCTTACCTTTGGAGTATCCTATAGCTTCAGCCATTTCTTGATATAACATGAAGTACATTTAATTGACTGGAGATTGGCACCTACAATTCTGGTGACTTCCTGAGGAGGCCATGATGGATTGTTTGCTTGACACCTCAGACTTCAGATTCCACAGACTTCTTGATCTCTAAATTCAAAGTCAAGAATTCCCAGACTAGCTCCTTCCCATTGTACAGTACTGTGCTGCCATCTCTGCCAGAACGATCATGGTAATGTTTGAGCCATTGTTTGTAAGATCCAAATCCATGAGTATGATTACGCCTGACTGTTGCTTGGCTAGTTTATGAGACAGCTCAAAATTTTGGCACACGTCCCACATGTTAGTAAAGTAGAATTTATAGGATCAGCAGGGCTGAATTTGCTGTTGTTGTTTTCCAATGCCTAGTGCAATGTCAGGTGGTCCATTCTGTTTCAGTCCTTTGAGACTCTTCGGTGATTTGACACTACAAAGTCGCTTACTAGATGACCAGATTCAGCCACCTAGCTGTTCGTTTGGGATCACATGTAGGCCAGGGCAGACAAGGACAGCAGTTTTTCTTCGCTACAGAGGTCATTACTGAATCAGATGGGTTTTTACAACAACTGACGATGGTCATCATAAGATTTTTAAAAAATTCAAATTCCACCATCTGTCATGGAAGCAGGAATGTTATTTGGGTCTCTGGATTTCTAATCAACTGACAAAATGATTAAACCATTCTTGCCCCACTAGTTTAACCACTTACTGAGGATTGAAAGAGATATCTTTGGAAACATAGAAAACAGGAACAGGGAACCACTTGACCTTAAGTCTGCTCCACAATTCACCGTGATCATGGCTGATGCTCTATCTTGATGCCATATTCCTGCTTTCTACCTATACTCCTTGATGCCTTTAAAACTCAAATATTTCTTTGTTGAATATATTCTGTGACTTGGTCCTACACCCTTCTACAATACAGAATTCAGTGGGTTTACCATCCTTCAAGTGAAGACAGTTTCTTCATTTCAGCCCTAAATGGTCTATCTTGTATCCAGAGACTGTGTCCCCTGGTTCTAGATTCCCAAACAGGGAAAACATGCTCCTTGGACTTGGTCTGTCCAGTACTGTTAAAATTTCACATGTTTCAATCAGATCCTCTCTCATCCTTCTAAAATCTGGAGAATACAGGCCCAGTTGAATTAATCTTTCTTCACAGGACAGTACAGTCATGCCCAGTATCAGACTAGTGAACCTCTGCTTCACTCCCTCTATGGTAAGTATATCCTCTAGGCATGGCAACCAAAAGTGCACGCAATACTCGAGAAGTAACCTTACCAAGGCCCTGTTTAATGGCAACAAACCACATTACCTCAGAACTCATACTCTCTTGCAATGAAAGCAAATGCAATTTGTGCTCCTAATTGCTGTTGCACCCCTTGTCTACTTTTTTGACTGGGCTTTGACTTGACTTTTTAGGCTCCAATTCCTTTGTACATCCTCATGTCCCAATGTATCATAATTTGAATAATACTCTTGCCTTGGAGAGCTATGGAGAGGGTGGGCAGGCATCTGAGAATTAACAGCGGCAGACCAAGGTTAGCACAAGAGGTGAGTATGAGTCACTCGGAAACACTCAACAATGCCATTAGGGAAAAAGTACGATCAGTACCTTAGGGCAGAAGGCAGCCAATTCAGCTTCACTATCACTTCCATCATCTGCAGTTCTGACAGCTGGTGCTCGGCGACGTACTGAAACGAACCAAGGAAAAAATTCTGGGGTTGATAATGGCCAAATGGAGCTGCTCCTCCATCTCTAATGCACTTAGAATTTTCTGTACTGATTCCACTGTAGCATCCCACAGCTTGTGTCATTAGTTATACCCCAGACCCACATCCAGTCTAGAGCTCAAAAAGATTTTGTGATTCTGTGCAAAAACAAGCTTATCACACAGCATCTAGGACCTTAGTTAAAAATATTAACGTCCACTTCCTTAATTAACAGGGCTTCAGGGATCAGGAACAGCAACAAATAATACCTGGAATAGTGAACTTAAATTAGGTACAGATAAAGAAACAAAAAGATGGAGAAGCAAGTGTTGAAAGAAAAGACAAGTCTAAAAAAATCTCTTCAGAAAATTTACTTCTTGCAGGAGGGAGACTCCAGAGTTTCCTTTCTGGTGCTGCAATGTCGGATGATATCGATAGCAAGACATGATAGAGAGGGAAGGCGTAGAATGTGTCGTAAGAGTTGAGGAACCGCAAAGTAAAAAAGACTTGGATGGGAGTTATGTACAGACCTAGCAGTACTTAGAATGTGGGGCAGAAAATAAATCAAGAAGTAGAAAAGATATGTAGGAAAGGCACTTTTACAATAATCAATATGCAGGTGCACTGGAAAAATCTTGGGAAGACCCTAAGAAAAGGAATTTATGAAATGTCTAAAGTTTTGGCAAACATCTATAGCTCGGGTTGTGGGTGAAGTTGTTGACTTGCTTGCCGAGCTGTCTTGTTCTCACCCTGCTAGGTGACATCACCAGTGGAGCCTCCGATGAAGCGATGTTATTCTACTCCTGTTACAATTTAAACTGTCCGGTCCGTTATGGTGAGTCTTGTTATTTCTGGTTTTGATCTGTATGGGTTTGTATATGAGGTCCAATTCTATGTGTTTGTTGATTGCATTATGGGTGGAGAACCATGCCTCTATGAATTCCCGTGTATGTCTATGTTCAGCTTGGGCTAGTATGGTTACCTTGACCCAGTTAAACCGATGGCCTTCATTGTCCAAGTGTACCGGTATTAAGGAGAGTTCACCATGCCGTTTTGCCTCTAGCTGATGTTCGTGTATTCTGATGGTTAGTTTCCTTCCTGTCTGTCCAATGTAATGTCTGTGGCAGTCGTTACATGGTGTTTTGTAAACCACGTTCGTTCTGCATGTTGTGGGAATGGGGTCTTTAATCCTTGTGAGTGTTTGTTGTAGAGTGGCTGTGGGCTTGTCTACAAGGATGTTTTTTGGATCCATTTGTGGTACAGTCAACTAGAGAACAGGTGATTCTGATTAGGGAGTTTAAGATGAAGGACCCTAGGGGGGCAGCGACGATAAGATGACAGAATTCACCCAACAGTCTGGGAGGCAGAAGCTGAAATCAGACGTAACAGTATTTCAATTGAATAAAGGTAACTACAAAGACATGAGGAAGGAGACGGTCAAAGTTGAATGGAAGGGGAGCCCAGCAGGGAAAACTGAGCAGCAACAGCATGTGTTTCTGGGGGTAATTCAGGAGGCACAGCAGAAATTCATCCCAAGGAAGAAGAAACGTGCTGGAGGAGCATGACATAACCATGGATAACAAGTCAGGGTCAGCAAAAATGCAAAAAACAAAAAGAAACATACATTGTGGCGAAGATTAGTAGGAAGCCTTTAAAAACCAGCAGAGGACAACTAAAAATGCAATAAGGGGGAAGACAATGAAATCTGAGGGTAAGCTACCTCATAATATAAAGATGGATTTCAGGAGGTTTTTTCCAACATATGAAGAAGTGAGGGAGAAGCAAGAGTGGACACTGGACTACTGGAAAACAAGTCTGGAGAAGTACTAATGGAAGGTGGCACAAGCAAATATGATAAGAATGTTTAAAAGGCGTTCAGACAGGCATGTGAACAGGCAGGGAATAGAGGAATATAGATCATGTGCAGGCAGATGGAATTAGTCTAGAATTGCATTATGATCAGCACAGACATGGTGGGCTGAAGGACCTGTTCCTCTGCTGTACTGTTCCATTTTCAATGAACAAAGCAATGCCAGAGGAACTGAATAGATATTTTATGTCAGTCTTCACAGTGGAAGACACCAATAACGTACCAGAGCTTCAAGAGTGTGCCAGGGCAGAAGTGAGTATAGTAGCCATCTCTAGGGAGGTGGTTTTGGGAAAGCTGGAAAGTCTGAAAGTGATTAAATCACCCGGAGCAGATGGGTGGCACCCCAGTGTTCTGAAGGAAATAGCTGAGGAGATTGTGGACACAGTGGTGATCTTTCATTGGAATCACTGGAGTTAGGGAAGAGTGCCAGAGAGCTGGAAAACGGTTAACATAATACCCCTGTTTAAAGAAGGCAGGGAGGCAGGAGAGAATAAATTATAGGCCGGTTAGCCAGATTTTGCTTATTGATAACATTTTAGAGTTCATTATTAAAGACAACATTACAGAATACTTGGAAGTGCATAGCAAAATATGATTGAGACATCATGGCTCCATCAAGGGGAGGCCTTGCCCATCAAAACTGTTAGAATTCTTTGAAATTATGAACAAGTTATACAAAGAAGAGCCAACGCAATGATCTATTTGGATTTTCAGAAGGCCTTTGACAAGGTGCTGCACAGGATGCTGCTAAATAAGGCAAGAGCCCGTAGTGTTAGGGGCAAAGTACTTGCATGGATAGAGGTTTGGTTGACTGGCAGAAGACAGAGAATGGGAATAAAGGGGTCTTTTTCAGGACAGCAGCCATTGACTAGTGAAGTTCTGATGGAATGACAACATATAATACATTAACAAACTGGACAAAGAAACTGAGGGCAGTGTTGCTAAGCTTGTGGATGACACAAAAAATAGGTGGAGGGACATGTGGCACTGAAGAAGCAAGGGGGCTATGAAGGATTTGGACAGGCTAGAAGAGTGGGTGAAGAAGTTCCAGATGGAATACAGTGTGGAAAAGTATAAGGTTATGTACTTTGGTTGGAAGACGACAGACAAAGACAGTTTCCCAAATGGGGAAAACACTTCAGAAATCTGAAACACAAACAGATTTAGGAGTCCTCTTTCAGGATACAGTTAACATGCAGGTTCAGTTAGCAGTTAGGATCACATTTGGAAGATCGTGAATAGTTTTGGGCCATTTATGCAAGGATGCTCTGGCCTTGGATGGGGTCCAAAGGAGGTTTACAAGAATGATGTCAGGAATGAAGGGTTTGTCATGTGAGGAACAGTCAAAGACTCTGGGTCTACTCAATGGAATTTAGAAGGATAAAGGGGATCCGATTGAAACTTACAGAATACCAGGAGACCTAGATAAAGTGGACATGGAAGAGATGTTTCCATTAATGAGAGAGACTAGGACCTGAGAAAAAAGCCTCAGAGTGAAGAGACAACCCTTTAGAACTGAAATAAAAAGGAATCTCTTCAGCCAGAGGGTTGGGAATCTGTGGAACGTATGACCAGAAAAACTGCAGAGGCCAAGTCATTGAGTGTCTTTACATGAGAGATAGATATTTTCTTGATTAGAAGGGGATCAAGGGTTACAGGGAGAAGGCAGGAGAATAGGGTTGAGAAACATATCAGTCACGATTGAATGGCTGGGCAAACCCGATGGGCTGAATGGCCTGTTCTGCTCCAATATCTTATGGCTTTTAATTCAAATATGCTGACAATCAAAATTTATTAGTGATGATAGACCACAAGCTCTAATTAAAAGACATGGTCTCTCCCTTAGGCCAGGCTCAGTCAAACTATTTCATTTGTATGCTCAGCTGGAATGTAACTGGTGAATAAATCATATTTTAACTCCTTGTATACTGTGCCAAAATAAAAGCAATTAAACTACAGCTCTGAAATGCCATGTTTAATCCTAATCTATATTAGTTCTTATAAAATGTACCAGAGGTTCAGTCAGATAGGAATTAAAGGAATGCCACAATCAGAGTTAACTTCACTGTATGTGTAAAGTTCTCCCCGTTACTCACACTGTCTTTCCTGCTGTTTTGCCAACATGTATCCCTTCATGCTGAAATCCAGCCGCTTCAGCACAGGTTCAATTCTGGCACTAATCTTTAGCCCCAGTTGGTGATAACTAGCCAGGGGCCAGAACAGTATACCAATCACTGAGAAAGGAAAACAAAATATGAGTGACAAACCAGAGCAGAGAGGCCCAGAAATTCAAAGCAAGTTACCAGGTATTCTTTCTGGATTCAGCAGCAGGGAGCCGTGGGGAAACAAGTGTTCTTAATGTCAACTGTCTTGAGATTCAATTGAGATGAATAAAGATATCCATAACCTTAGAAACTCTCTGTGCTTTAATAACATGACAGATGTTCAAGATAATTATCTTCACATGAAACATGTATAATGTATTGGAGCAAAAGTAAAGAATACACCTTTACAATTGACATGTAACAAACTATTGTAATTGGCGCATGCTGTCCCACTATAATTCACAGTACTGAAAACGTATTTTAACCAAAGATTCAGAACAGCAACAATAAAGTGCCTGAATATTTCACTTCATTGTACCCTCAGATAAAGTTTAGTTTCTTCAGTCCTTCACTGATCAATTTTGATCAGCTGTTTGGTCTGCTGAGGTCAGATATGTCTTAAACTATTGAAAATTAAGGTTGAGCTCAGATGGCCTGACAGCTGTGGTTCAGTTGGTAGCAATCTTGTCTGCGAATGAGGTTCTGGCTTGAAGCCACACTCCAGGATTTGAACTCAAAAATGAAGACTGACAATCCAATGCAGTACTGCAGATATGCAGCCTTGTCAAAGGTGATGATTTTCAGATAAGACATTAAAGAGAGGCCTGGTCAGCCCTTTCAGAAAGGTTTAAAAGATCCTGTGGGATAATACTGAAGATAAGTATTAGTCAAGATTTCAGGGATAACTTATCTGACAATGAATCAATACCCAATTTCCAGTTCATTACACATTTTTGTTAAGGGAGCTTGCTGAATATAAACCGTCTGCTACATTTCCTACATTGAACATAGAACAGCACAGCATAGTACAGGCCCTCCAGCCCACGATGTTGTGCCAACCTATTATCCTACTAAGATCAATCTACCCTGCAAACCCTACATCTTACTATCCTCCATGTGCCTATCCAAGAGTCGCTTAAATGTCTCTAAAGTATCTGACTCCGCTACCACTGCCGGCAGCGCATTCAACTCGCCCACCACTCTCTGTTTGACGAGCCTACCTCTGACATCTCCCCTATATCTTCGTCCAATCACCTTAAAATTATGACCCCTCGTAACAGTGATTTCCGCCCTGGGAAAAAGTCTCTATCCACTCTATCTATGCCTCTCATCATCTTGTAAACCTCTATCAAGTCACCTCTCATCCTTCTTCACTCCAACGAAAAAAAGCCTTAGCTTCCTCAACCTTTCCTCATAACACCTGCCCTCCAGTCCAGGCAGCATGCTGGTAAATATCCTCTGCACCCTCTCTAAACCTTCCACATCCTTCCTATAATGACGTGACCAGAACTGAACACAATATTCTAAGTGTGGTCTAACCTGAGTTTTATAGAGCTACAGCATAACCTCACGGCTCTTAAACTCAATTCCCCTGCCAATGAAAGCCAACAGACCATATGCTTTCTTTACAACCCTATCAACTTGGGTAGCAACTTTGAGGGATCTATGGACGCGGACCCGAAGATCCCTCGGTTCCTCCACACTACCGAGAATCCTGCCATTAACCCTGTATTCTGCATTCAAATTCGACCTTCCAAAATTAATTACTTCACACTTTTCTAGGTTGAATTCCATTTGCCTCTTCTTTGCCCAGCTCTGCATCCTGTCAATGTCCCACTGCAACCTACAACAGCCAGTTTCGTATCCAGACAGCCAAATTTCCCGGAATTCCGTGCCTCCTTACTTTCTGAATGAGCCTACCATGTGGAACCTTATTGAATGCCTTGCTAACAGTGACTACAAATACATTTAATTCACTGTAAAGTACTTTGAGGTGGTCATTAAAAAGACAAAGCACATGTATAACTGTCTTTTTTTTCAATCAACTCAATTTCCCATCCTGCTCCTGAACCTATGGCCAGTCACGCTGCCCACTCCCCCTCACTGCCACCCACCAATGTGGTCTATGACATCAAACGGGAGCAATTAGAGTGCTCAGTACCCTTGGGCTAATGGTGTAGGTCTAACTGTAGCTGTGAAAAATAATTTGTAATTGCTTTTGTTTATGGGTCATTGACCCATTCATGACACTGAAAGGGTCTGCACTAGCTGTTGAATAGCCACCTTCTCAAAGAAATCATAACAGATCCAGTCAACTGTTCCTTTCAAACTTACCTTTGATGGTTGTTGATGCAGGGTGAAAAGGCTACTTGTAGATACAAAAAGAATTAATCATGAGGCTGAACACAACACAACCAATGATGATCTTATGAAAGTATTTCAGTCAAAAAATTAGTTCCTAAACTCACCACAGATCAGAATACAGAGCTACAGAAGTTATTTGAAAGCTATTTGAGATAGTATTTCACTTTATACAGGATCAACTTATCTACAAGTCAGATGTTTTAAAACAGCACTTACAGCTGAAGTAGGACAGGAAGAGACCAGGTATGTAGCGTCCAATTACAGCCAGGAATGTGAACATACCACATGCTAAAAGACAAAACTGAAGAA
Source organism: Ginglymostoma cirratum (assembly GCA_024137785.1). Lineage (NCBI taxonomy): Eukaryota > Metazoa > Chordata > Chondrichthyes > Orectolobiformes > Ginglymostomatidae > Ginglymostoma > Ginglymostoma cirratum. Next base: position 289,541 of record JAHRHZ010000105.1, read on the forward strand.
AACAGTTCAGACACAATTAATTCAAACCTTGCATATAAAGCTACTTTCCTAAAAGGTAGAGTTTCTGGAGAGTTTTAGAATGATTCCTACACAATATGCATCACTGGGAATCTCGTAATGCTAGTTAACAGTTCAGGCACTACAGGTTTGAGTCTGTATTAAATATAACACCCTGAAGAGTTAGAATCTGTCAATCAGAATTGCTGTCACTTTAACACACTCTTATCCTGAACCACTGCAAGTCTCTTCCACCCCAAACTCTCCAACCGTTTTCACCCACCTCCTTCAACAATTTCTCACCTTCCTACTTTCACTCCTAATGCCTCTCGTTTCTTCCCCCAACCAACGCACATCCTAGTGACGTGATGCACAGCCACAATTAAATTGTATTGGAACCAATGACCAAATATTTAAAAAGGAATGTTACCCAAGAACAACTTTGAAGAGATTGTTTAAATTCCTCAGTCAGCTGTATTACACTTTAAAACACTTCAATGAAACAGCAAAATAATTTGCTAAAATAATATTTCAAATTTATGGAAGGAAATGGGGCCAACACAATAGATTCCAAGAATGCATTATTTTAACAAACATGTACTAGCTTTTGCATGTCGTTTCATTCATTCACAGGATGTGAATGTCACTGGTCAGGCCAGCATTTATTGATCATTCCTAAATGCAGAAGACAGTTGAAAGTCAACCACTTTGCTGTGGGTGTACAGTCATATGCAAACAAGACCAGGTAAGGATAGCAGTTTCCTTCATTAGTGAACTAGATGGGTTTTTCCAATAATCAACAACAGTTTCGTGGTCATCTTTAGACTCTTAATTTCAGATTTTTATTAATTCAAATGCCACCATCCGACACGGTGGGATTCAAACCCAGATCCCAAGAACATTAGAACATAGAACATAGAACAATACAGCGCAGAACAGGCACTTCGGCCCTCGATGTTGCGCCGACCTGTGAACTAATCTAAGCCCATCCCCCTACACTATCCCATCATCATCCATATGCTTATCCAAGGACTGTTTAAATGCCCCTAATGTGGCTGAGTTAACTACATTGGCAGGCAGGGCATTCCACGCCCTTACCACTCTCTGAGT
>JAHRHZ010000105.1:300647-328846 GCA_024137785.1 Ginglymostoma cirratum
GTAGGTTATGTGGAACAATCCCTCTTCCGTACCTACACTGGCCCTAAACCCCACCTCTTCCTCCGTTACATTGATGACTGCATCGGCGCCGCCTCGTGCTCCCACGAGGAGCTCGAACAGTTCATCCAATTCACCAACACTTTCCACCCCAACCTGAAGTTCACCTGGACCATCTCTAACACTTCTCTCTCCTTCCTGGACCTCTCTGTCTCCATCTCGGGCAACCACCTAGAGACAGATGTCCATTTCAAGCCCACTGACTCCCACAGCTACCTGGAATACACCTCCTCCCACCCACCCTCCTGCAAAAATGCCATCCCCTATTCCCAATTCCTTCGCCTCCGCCGCATCTGTTCCCAGGATGAGACATTCCAATCCCGCACATCTCAAATGTCCTCATTCTTCAAGGACCGCAACTTCCCCCCCACAGTGGTCGAGAACGCCCTCGACCGTGTCTCCCGCATTTCCCGGAACACATCCCTCACGCCCCGTCCCCGCAACAATAATCAAAAAAGAATCCCCCTCGTCCTCACATACCACCCCACCAACCTCCGGATCCAACGCATCATCCTCCGACACTTCCGCCATCTACAGTCAGACCCCACCACCAAAGACATCTTTCCCTCCCCACCCTTATCTGCCTTCCGGAGGGACCACTCCCTCCGCGACTCCCTTGTCCGCGCCACACTCCCCTCCAGCCCCACCACACCCGGCACTTTTCCTTGTAACCGCAGGAAGTGCTACACCTGCCCCCACACCTCCTCCCTCACCCCAATCCCAGGCCCCAAGAAGACATTCCACATCAGGCAGAGGTTCACCTGCACATCTGCCAATGTGGTATACTGCATCCGCTGTACCCGTTGTGGCTTCCTCTACATCGGGGAAACCAAGCGGAGGCTTGGGGAACCCTGCAGCCCAATGGCATCAATGTGGATTTCACAAGCTTCAAAATCTCCCCTCCCCCAACCGCATCCCAAAACCAGCCCAGCTCATCTCCACCTCCCTAACCTGTTTTTCCTCTCACCTATCCCCTCCTCCCACCTCAAGCCCCACCCCCATCTCCTATCTACTAACATCATCCCGCCCCCTTGACCTGTCCGTCCTCCCTGGACTGACCTATCTCCTCCCTACCTCCCCACCTACACTCACCTTTACTGGTTCCATCCCCGCCTCTTCGACTTGTCTGCCTCCTCTCCACCTATCCTCTCCTCTATCCATCCCCTATCCGCCTCCCCCTCTCTCCCTATTTATTTCAGAACCCTCTTCCCCTCCCCCATTTCTGATGAAGAGTCTAGGCCCGAAACGTCAAGTTTTCCTGCTCCTATGATGCTGCTTGACCTGCTGTGTTCATCCAGCCCCATGCTTGTTATCTCGGATTCTCCAGCATCTGCAGTACCTTTTATCTCTGACAGGAATGATGTGGATGCTTTGGAGATGGTGCAGAAGAGGTTTACCAGGATGCTGCCTGGGTTAGAGGGTGTGAATTATCAGGAGAGGCTTGAAAAACTGGTGAATAACACAGTATGAAGCTGGAGGAACACAGCAGGCCAGGCAGCATCAGAGGAGCAGAAAAGCTGACTTTTCAGGTCAGGACTCTTCCGCAGAAATGGGGCGGCTTCGCAGTGGGGTTATAACTCAGAGATGGTAAGAACTGCTGATGCTGGAGTCAGAGATAACACAGTATGGAGCTGGAGGAGCACAACAGGCCAGGCAGCATCGCACAAGCAGGAAAGCTGACGTTTCGGGACTCGGGTTGTTTTCTCTGGAGCAACGGAGGCTAAGGTGCGACTTGATGGAAGTCTATAAAATTATGAGATGCATAGATAGGGTTGATGCCCAGAATCTTTTTTTTTCCAGAGGTGAAATGTTTAAAACTGGGTGGGGCGGGGGGGTGGGGGTGTGCATTTTAGGTGAGGGGGGCAAGTCTTTTTACACAGTGTGGCTGGAGTGAGGAACATGCTGCTCGGGTGGTAGTGGAGGCAGATATGAGAGTCGCGTTTAAGAGACTTTTAGATAAGTTCATGAATATGCAAGGAATGGAGGAATACGCATCAAGAGCAGTTAGAAGGGATTAGTTTAATTTGGTGTCATGTTCAGCACAACATCATAGGCTGAAAGTTCTTTCTGTATCATCATCCTTTTCCCTTCTCTGTTTTTAGCTCTGACCCACCAGTTAAGACACGGGGAGTCCTCCAGAATGCAAGTGGTGACCTGATATTGAGGAACTGATTTCAGTTCAGCAAGCTACTAACATTTTCACTTTCTTTCCTCTTTTTGCAGGTTTCTGGCACTAACCTCACTGAGGCTTGTATTCCTCATTGCATTCGGTCTGATGATTATTGTATGTGCTGACACCTGGAAGACTAAAATCTGGCCTGAACTCCGAGGTAGGGACTTTGGGTTCTCTTTAATGGAAGTTTCATTTCATATGAAAAATACTGGAAACATGCAGTGGGGCAAGCAACATTCTACTGATTGGTAAATCACCTAGTCCAGGCGTAAATACGTCCTTAGCTTTTGATAGTGAAAGCAGAAACATTGGTCACAATCTTTCAGTCCTCATAGAACATCATAGTTGTGCCAGAGAGTTGCTAATGTTATACCACTGAACAAGAAGAGTACTGACCAGGAAAGGATAGGCAAGTCAGTCTTATAACACTTGTTTGGAGCTTGTTGGAAACTGAGGTCATGAGTATTGTAGTGTATATAGAGTTTAAAAAACTGTTTCTGAAGTGCTATACGATTGGTGTGCTCGCAAAGTTGGAGCTGTTGGGATAAAGAGAAAGTGACAGTTGGTAAAGTGACTGGAAACGGTTGTGGAGAAAAATGATTTTTGTTGACTGGAGGGGAGGAGTAAAATGATTTTCCCATGGAGCCAGTACCTGGACCACTGCTTTTCATAGTATTATAATGACTGAAAGTTAGGTACAACTTCAAAATTTGCAGATGTCACAAAACATTGAAGTGTGAGATAGATAGCGATAGGCTAGTAAAATGAATATCAGTATCAAATCAGTAACAATACTGTAGAGGAGGAATTTCTGGAGTGCGGAGGAAACTGATTTCCAATACATAGCTGGAACCAACAAGAGAACAGATCTTCCGAGATTGGATGTTGAAAAAGGAATAATCGCCAGTCAAGCATTGTGAGACCCTTTGTCGGGTGGGGGGTGGTGGTAAAATGGTCATCGTAGAATAGAATTTTTCATTAAGATGGAAAGTGTCGTAGTTGAATCTGAGACTAAGGTCTTGAACCTAAGAGAAGGAAACAAGATTGATGGTATGTTACGATGTGCAAGCTGGTCACGATAACTTAGGGTAATGATTAAAAGAACGATGGTGATCAGGCAATAGCAAACATTGGAAGATAGCATTGAAGAACTGCAATAATTATTCATCCCTGTCTGGCACAAAAAATGAGAAAGGTGATTCAGCCATGGCTAACAAGTGAAATTAAGGACAGCAATAGTTTCGAGGAAGAGTTGTACAAATTGCCCTAAAAAAGAAGCAGACCTATGGATTGCCAGCAGTTTAAATTTCAACAAAGGAGGACAAAGCGATTGATTAAGAGGGAGCAATAGAATATAATAGTAAGCTATGGGAAATGTAAAAACTTCCATATGTGAAGAGAAAAAGCTTAGTGAACTTAGTGTAGGTCCCTCATAGTTAGAAATAGAGGAAATAATAATTGGGAACAAAGAGATATCAGACCAACTAAAATACATATTTTGGCCTGTCTTCAAAAAGGATGGCACAAATGCTGGGGAATGCGGAGACTAGTGAGAGGGTGGAATTGGAGGAAATCAGTATTAGTAGAGAAGTTGGGATTAAGGATCGATAAATCTCCAGGTCCTGGTAATGTGTATCCCAGACTATCTAGGAAGTTGCCCTTCAAATATTGGATACATTAGTGATTATCTTTCAAGATTCGATAGACTCTGGAACAGTTCCGATAGATTGGAGGCTAGCTAATGTAACCCCACTGTTTAAAAAGGAGGTAGGGAGAAAACGAGGAATTATAGACTGGTTGCCCTGACATTGGTAGTTTCAATAATGCTAGAGTCTATTACACAAGCTTTAGTAAAGCAGAGCACCTTGGGGCAAAAGTGACAGGATTGGACAGTGTCAACATGGATTTAGGAAAAGGAAATCATGCTTGACAAATATATTGAAATTTTCCAGGGATCAAACTAAGTACATTTGATAAGAAGAAGCCAGTGGATGTGGCTTACTTGGACTTTGAGAAGACTTTTGATAAAGTCCCATGTAAGAGATTAATATGTAAAATTAAAGTGCATGAGATTGGGTGTAGTCTATGAACATGAATAGAAAACTGGTTGGAAGCCAGGAAAGAGAGAGTAGAAATAAATGGACCTTTCTCCACGTGGCAGCCAGTGACTGATACTGCAGAGATCAGTGCTTGGACTCCAGCTATTTTCACATACTATTGATTTAGCTGTGGGAAGTGAAAGTAATATCTCCAAATTACCAGATAACACAAAGTTAAGTGAGAGGGTGAACTGTGAGGAGAATGCAGAGATGTTCCAGTGATTTGAACAAGCTGAATCAGTGGGCAGATGAAATATAATGTGGATAATTGTGAGGTTACCACTTTGATAGCAAAATCAGATAATTATCTGAAATGGATTGGGATAGGGAGGTGCATTGAGACTTGGTGTCCTTGTTGATCAGTTACAGAAAGTATACATAGAGGCGCAGCAGGCAAAGAAGGCAAATGGTATGTTTCTCTTCATACTATTAAGCTTTGAGTACAGGAGCAGGGATATGCAGAAGGTAAGGAGGCATGGCATGGGGGAAATGTGGCAGATTGGATTCAGAATTGGCGGACCTTTAGAAGACAACGGGTTGTAGTGGATGGAAAATATTCAACATGGTGCTCAGTTATGAGTAGTGTACCACAAGGATCTGTTCTGGGTCCTCTTCTATTTGTGATTTTTGTAAATGATTTGGATGTAGGAGTGGAAGGGTAGATTAGTAAGTTCACGGACGATACGAAGGCGGGTCGTGTTGTGGACAGTCTGGAGGGGTGTTCTAGGTTACAAAGGGACACTGATAGGATGCAGAGCTGGGCTGAGAAGTGGCAGATGGAATTTAACCCTGAAAAGTGTGAGGTGATTCATTTTGGAAGGACAAACTTGAAAGCAGAATACAGGGTTAACGGAAAGATTCTTGGCAGTGTGGAGGAGCAGAGGGATCTCGGGGTTCATGTCCACAGTTCCCTGAAAGCTGCCAACCAGGTGGATAGAGTTGTTAAGAAAGCGTATGGTGTGTTAGCTTTCATTAATAGAGGGATTGAGTTCAAGAGCCGTGAAGTTATGCTCCAGCTATTCAAAAGCCTGTTTCGGCCACATCTGGACTATTGTGTCTAGGTCTGGTCGTCTCATTACAGGAAAGATGTGGAAGCGTTGGAAAAGGTGCAGAGGAGATTTACCAGGATGTTGCCTGGAATGGAGGGAAAGTCTTGCGAGGAAAGGTTGAGAGAGCTGAGGCTAAACTCTTTAGAACGACGAACGATGAGAGGTGACTTGGTAGAGGTGTACAAAATGATCAGAGGTATAGATAGAGTAGACAGCCAGGGAACTTTTCCTAGGGTGGAGGTAGCTATTATGAGGGGGCATAGTTTTAAAGAGAGTGGAGGTAGATATAGGGGAGACGTCAGAGGTAGGTTCTTTACTCGGAGAGTGGTTGGGGCGTGGAATGCATTGCCGGAGAGAGTAGTGGAGTCAGCCTCATAGGGGCATTTAAGCGGCCATTAGATAGGCATATGGATGATAGTGTAACGTAGAGGTGGAGGTTAGATAGACCTTAGGATTAGGGTAAAAGTTCGGCACAACATCGTGGGCCAAAGGGTTTGTACTGTGCCGTACTGTTCTATTTTCTATATCTCGGTGCAATTGTCTAGTGCCTTGGTCAGACCACACCAAGAGTATTATGTGCAGTTATGGTTTCCTTCTCTGAAGAAGAATGTTTGGACTATGTATGGAGTGCAACCAAGCTTTACCAGACTGATTCCTAGAGTGGCAGGACTTTCAAATGAAGAGAGACTGCAGTGGTTAGGACCGTGTTCACTGGAATTTAGAAAAATGAAGCAGGATCTCAGAGAAATCCAAACAATTCTAACAGGACTAGACTGGGTAAACACAAGAAGAATATTCCTTATGACTGACCGAGTAGTCCAAAACCAGGGGTCACAGTTTCAAGGTATGGAGTAGGTCACTTAGAACTGAGGTGAGAAATATCTTCATTCAAAAAATGGTGAGCCCTGTGGAATTCTCTGCCACACAAGTGTTGAGGCCAGATAAGGAGGAGTTGGGTATAGTTCTTAGGGCTGAAGGAATAAAAAGATATGGAGAGAACACGGGAACAGGTTACTGAGTTGGATAATCAGCCATGGTCATACTAAATGGCACAGCAAGCTTGAAGAGCTGAATGGCCTACTCTTCCCCCATTTTCTATGTTTCTACAAGTAAACAAATGTAGAAGAAGTCTAATACAAAGAAGAGCAAAGTAGTACATTTTGATAAGGAGAGGCATTTTTTCAAAAAACACAATTCTAAAGGGGCTACAGAAGCACTGGGGTTATATGTGTATAAGTAGTTGTAGGTGAAAGGATATATTAAGAAAGCAGTGGCACTGGATTTGGGATCCTGGGCTTCATAAATTGCAGCATTAATATAAAAGAAAGGAGGTTACAGTTGTCCATATAAACCAATGACATTGCTGATGCCAAAACAAGATTCTGCCTAAGGAGTATTGGTAATTATGGGCTAAATTTAAAAAAAAACAGAATCACAAAATATGAGCTAATTGCTATATGGTAATTATAATTCAGAAACTGAATGTGGCTTGAAGATTGATGTGGCAATGTGGTTTTCAATCCTTAAAAGGATGTGCCTTCTATGATTAATTACGTAGAACTCCAGGTGCAGACTTACCAGTTCTCTGAAGCATGACCTCCCTATTCCTGCATTTGATTCTTATCACAATAAAACATAATATTCTGTTAGCTTTCTTGTGCTGAGTAGTGAAAGATGATAGAGGTAATGAGAGATAGATAGGAAGAGGCTTGACAGTTCTCAAAGTAAACCTCCTATAGTTCAACTAACACAAGTATTGAGACAATTAGACACACTTTTCATTTTTAGAAAAAGAGCGATGGAAGTATCTTATAGGATAGCTGAGGAAGTATGAGGTAATCTGTAGAGATAAACCTGCGTGTCCTATATTAACTAGACATGATATGGAAGTGGGATAGTCAGGATTTTTTTTTTTTCCAAAAAATGTTCAGAAAAGTAAGGCCAAGTGGAAACAGATTTGGTATATATTGGAAAATGACTTCTTTGAGCCTAGTCAAAGCAGGTGGAGTTCACCCGTTATGTTAGTTCCTAAACCAGGTGCATCAACTAGTCATTGTATAGATTATATAAAGGTGAATGTGACATAAGGGCAGATTTGTACTTGTTTCCACAGTTGGAAGACTTTATTGATAGGGTTAGCAGTGCCTCATTCCTTTCTTAGATTGATCTGTTGAAAAGGTATTGACATTAAGGGTCAAAGAAATATCAACTTTTATCCAAAATGGTTTACATCAAAGTTAAGTGGATTTAAGCATTTGGGTTTAAGAATGCTCCAGTTAGATTACAGAGGCCTATGAGTCAGAGAATCATACAGCATGGCAACAGATTCTTCGATCCAACTTGTCCATGCTGACCAAGTTTCCCAAACTAAACTGGTCCCACTTCCCTGTGTTCAGCCCATCCTCTGTCAGAGGGAGTGTTGGAGGCTGGTACAATTACAACATTTAAAAGGCATCTGGATGGGTATGTGAATAGGAAGGGTTGAGAGGGACAGGAGCCAAATGCTAGCAAATGGGACTTGATTTATTCAGGATATCTAGTTGGCATGGACAAGTTGGACTAAAGGGTCTGTTTCCGTGCTGTACGTCTGTGATTCTCTAAACCTTTCATATACTATCCTAATGTCTTTAAATGTTGTAACTGTACCCTGCATCTACCACTTCCTCTGGCAGTTCAATCTACTTACGAGCCACATTCTGTGTGGAAAAAGTTTCCTGTCAGGTCCTTTTTTAAAATTTCCTCTTGTCACCTTAAAAATATGCCCCTAGTTTTGAACTCCCCCACCCTACACCCTATGGAAAAGACCTTTGCTATTCACTCATGATTTTATAAACCTCTATGAGGTCACCCTCCATCTCCTATGCTCCAGTGAAAAAAATTCCAGCCTCTCTTTATAATGCAATCCCTCCAGACCCGGCATCATCCTGGTAAATCTTTCCTGAACACTCTCCAATTTAGTAATCTCCTTCTTACAGTAGGGCAACCAGAACTGTAGGTAGAACTCCAAAAGTGGCCTCACCAACATCCTTTACAACCTCAACAAGACATCCAAATTCCGAAACTGTGGTCTGAGCAACATAGCTGCGATTTGTAGTTCAGTTTATGATGTAGTATGTAGTAGCATATGGAGAGCTCATGTGAGACAATTTGAAGACCGGTTTAAGTGATTACTGTTGGCTGGCTTAATAAGAAATTTGGCCACATGTGAATTCAGAAAAGCAAGAGTAACTTGCCTAGGACGTATTGTAGGACAAGGACAAGGACAAGGACAAATATTACCAAGGACAGTGAAAGTGAAGGCTGTAATAGAATTCTCTGTATCAAAACTAAATAAGAAATTCCAAAATGTCAGCTTTCCTGCTCCTCTGATGCTGCTTGGCCTGCTGTGTTCATCCAACTCTACACCTTGTTATCTAAGAAATTATGAGCGTTTTGCTTAGGCCAGTTTTCTCAGAAATTTATGTGTAATTTTAGTATAACAGTTGTACCTTTAACAAATTTGTGAAAGAAACTAGCAAAGGTGGCATGGTCAGCTGAATGCCAAACAACCTTGGGAAATTGAAGGCAATCTTAAAAAAAAAATTGACCACCTAATTTTTCAAGACTGTTCAAAATGGCAATCGATACTAGTGACTTGAGTACAGGTGCTGTCTTGTTGCAGGATGATGAGTTGTGTGGAGAAGCCAATGGGGTACTTCTCTAAGAAAGTAAACCAATACCAGACGACATATTCTCCTGATGGGAAATAGACTTGTTATTGGTACTGCAATACTTTGAAGTCTCCGTCTGATGTGATAACAAGGAGATGCTAATTTAATGATTCATAGTCCACAGGCCTTCAGTGAAAACTTTAAAACTTGGAATGCAAGACTATTCAAATGAAATCCTCTATTGCAGCCATTTAATGTAAAGGTTATTCACATTGCTGGGAATTATAAGGTAACTGCAGATGAATTGCTGTGAGTGTAGAATTTTGGAATAAGTTAAAGTTTGAGAAATTTTAAGTTTGTGTAAGATTGAATAAGTGGGGGAAAGAAGCAAGGAAGAATGAATGGATGTAAATCTGAAGTTTTGTTACGTGTCACATATTTGTAATGAAATAACGAAGCATTTTTAAAATGGCATTTCATTTTTCTTTAATGGTGAAGGCATGTATAAAACTGTCTTTTTTTTTGTATTTTTAAATGTGGACTGAACTGAGAAAAGAACTGTTTAAAACTAAGGATTGATGGAAGATTGCATATTTTGAAAGCAAGTAACCTGATTCTTATTGTAAACACAGCTGCTGGTTACAGTTGTAGTTGACTTGGGTTTGCAGATGAGCTGGAGCCAAAGGGTTATGATCAGATGGAGCTTCGGTTGGCAACAAGTAGCTAATTGATCTGTGGATTATCGATGACAAAGGCTTTCAGCCTGCAGCAACTACTGGGATAGCTGAAAAACTTAGGGCTGTGAACGAAAGTTTTCATATCGCCACCATCTTAGGAGCTGTCTTTGTTCTCTACAGTAAAAGCTGCTTTAAGTCTGAGAAAAACCGGATTATTTTTCCCCTCAGCAGTTGGTGTAAATCGTGACTCTTAATAATAAACTGAAAGTTTTAGAAGTTTGAATCTGCCTCCCTGCACCTGCAACAAACAAACAAGGGCATCTGGAAAAATAAGGCTAAGAAACAGCATTTTGATCAGTAGCCCTGAACTGCCTTCCCAGACTCTCCATCTGTTCATAACACCCCTGGCTTTACTTCCCCTGTCTGTATATATGTGTGTGTGTCAGGGGGAGTTTTACAAAGTTGTTACAGTTTTAACTAGTAGAGTTACATGCTGATGGTTGGTAATTATGGTGGTTCATAATTGCTTACTTATAGCTAGAGTCTAATTACTTATCTAAATAGTAATTCTTCTTAAGTACATGAGCCTCGTTTATGCTTTGTCAACCTGGACCTGAAGATAAATTGGGGAGTTTTGCATGCTTCTCTAGAATCTTTAATTCTTGTGATTACTCCAGATGTAACAAGGCTTAATTTCCAACTCCTTACCCCATTGAGACATGAGTGTGTCTCTGACTTTGGTCTGCTGCAGTCTTCCAGTGAAACTTTATGTAAGCTGGAGAAGCAGTACCTCATTTGTTAATTAGGCACTTTGTCAACCTCAATGTCAAGTCTGCAATCTCAAATGGTATTCCCTGTACAACTTGTTTATTTTTCTCTGCATATTTCCATGTTATCCTTGCTTGTCCCTTGGTTTTACTTAGGAGCAGTTATTCATTCTGCCATTTACACCTTTGCTTAAACGCATCTTCTGTATTGTTACTTCGTGATTTAAATCCTCTCTCATATAATTTCTCCTCTATTCCAGCCTATCACAGACATTCTCTTTTATTCTTTGCCTGACCTCATCCATTTTAACCACCTTAAGATCAACTGCATTTCTAATTTCCTAGTTCTGATGGAAGGTTATCGATCTGAAATAATAACTTCAGTTTGTTGATGCTATCTATCTTGCTCAGTGTTTCAGCATCTTCTATGTTTGTCTTAGATTTCTAGCATTTGCTGTATTTTGCTCTTGTAAAACCAAATCTATTTGGCATTTATATTAGCTGTGAGCCATGTGGCTAATTTTGAGTCCAGGTGCAGCTATAAATATATTTGATGAAATAAAAAATGAGAGGTTACAGCTAATTGAGTTTGATTTCAACATATTAGTTTTGTCTGTTAGCAAGATGATAAAACAAAACACAGAATGCAAGTGTTTATTCATTAAGAGCTTTGCTTGCTTGGTTATTGAATGATGATTTATCTGTAATTGAACATGCATGAAGTTCTGCTACCCAAATTGTTTGTAAAGCTGATTTTTGGTTAAAACAGCTGCATGCTTATATATCCATGGTGCTGTTGTGATCTCTGTTGGACAGTGCAGAACTAGGTTCCTAGCCAAGCAACATCTTGAGTTTAAAATTCTCATCCTTGTTTTCAAAGTCTGACACGACCTCCTCTCCCTATTTGTGTAAAAGCTAGATCCACAACCCTTGGACGTCAGTACTCCTGTAAATCTAGCCTCTTTGTGCATTCCAAATTGTTATTATTTCACGATTTGTGACTTGTATTTGCCGAGATCCTGAGCACTGAGATTCTCTCATCACACCTCTCTGCCGCATTGCTTTGCTTCTTGTCCTTTAAGACTTATCTTAAAACTACACATGGTTAAGTTTTTGATCATCTGGCTTAATATCTCCTTATGTAGCTTGGTGTCATATTTTTGTTTTCTGATGCTCCTGTGAAACACCTTGAGACTTTAATTACGTTAAAAATGGTTGCTTTTGGAAGAAGCCTCTCCCTTCAGTTATTTCACTAAAGGCTGTTTTTGAACCTTGGGGGAAAACTTGCTTTAAGTGCTATCCATACCCACAAATAAGGAGCCTGAGATACTCTGTCTCTGATGTGCTGGGTGAAATAGCAACATAGCATGCCTCCGTTCGTGATTTAGTTGATCGAATGATCTATTATGAGTTAACCAATGATTTATTCTTTTTTAGTGATGCACATGGAAGACAGTGATGCTGAGAGGTATAGAATTGCATTTTACTTATTATGCATTTTTGAACATTCTAACAATGTATGGACTGTGTGCTTTATATTTGATGCAGCCTTTATTATGCTTTTAAGGGCAAAGGTTTGAGTTAAAATTGAGACAGGATTGTATTTTCTTATGTGATAGTGCTACAACATAAGACCTCAGGTACAGTTAAAGACTGTTCAATCCCTCAAGTCTATTCCGTCATTCGCTTAGGTCGTGGCTGATCTTGACATTAACTTCCATAATTCTAGAAACCCTAAGATAATCTAGCATTGTTTTTGAAATGTTCAATTGGCACCAAGCTTCAACAGATTTTTGGAAGAGAGTTTGTTACCTAGTGCTCTTTCTATGAGGAAATGCTACCTGACATCACCAGTGAATGGCACAATTCTGTTTTTCCAGTTATACCATCTTGTTCTGATTTCCCCACTCGGAAAATAGTTTCTCTCCATACTATTGATTATCTTGTACTGTTTAAATAGGTCACAGTACTATATACTGAAAAAATACAACTGGATGATACAACCTGTCTGCATAATTGAACCCTTTGGTCAGTGTCTTTCTGATGAATCTGTGCTGCACCACCTCCCACCTTATGAAACGCTATTTTGTATTGTACTGTATTGTTCCAGGACTTGCAAACAAATCAACATATGAATGAAACACTTTGTGAGCTGGGACCTGCCTGTGTGATTATTGCAAAAATGTTGGACCCCATCATCAAGGAGGTCTTACCAATACAATTATAAAACCATAGCATGAGCAGTCAGTATGGCTTTACAAAAAAGGAATTGTGTTTGAACTCATTAGTTTTTTTTTTGAGGATGTAGACTGGATAAAGGGGAACTGGGGAATGTACTACTTGCAGTGCTCCAGAGAAGTTTAACAAAAGCTTGGATGATTAACACTTCATTATTCACTTGGGTACCCTGCAGCCTTCAGGACTCAACACGAGAGTATAACAATTTTAGAGCATGAACACCTCCTTCTATGTCTATGTCCCACTCCCATGTCCTGTCATGAAATAGATTGCTTTAAGCACAACCAACCCATTTTCAACTGTTCGTGGTCACCACTATCACCTACCTAGCATTCTCTTTTTCACTCTGACCTTTCTTCATCCATCTGCTCAATCCTTATTTTTTTCTCTCCACTTCCCATCATCAGCATTAGTACCAACTTTTCCTAACTGGGGAAGAAGGGTTACTGTACACAATGTTATCTCTGTTTTCTCTTTACAGATGCTGCCAGATTTGCTGTGTTTTCCAGCCATTTCTGTTGTGTTGTTGTTTCAGGGGATGTTGGCTATTTAGGTTTCCAAATTGCATTTGATCAGATGTCATGTAAGATGGAGTTTAGGGTATTACTTTAGCATGGATAGAAGATTAAATAATGAACAGGAATTAGCGAGTAAGAATAAACATGGCACTTTCAAGTTGGCAGGCTGTCAATATTGGAAACCTACCGAGATTAGTGCTGAAGCCTCAGTTATTTACAATCTCAATTAATGAGTCAGATTTTCTCATCTGTAGAGTGGGATGCACTGAACTTGCATTACTGTCGCATGTTGGCACCGTAATGAAGTCCTGGCACATTGCCTGGGAAGTTTAAACCTTTGATGCACTGATTTGCACTATCCCAGACACTACGCAAATATCTCTTCTACTGATCATGGATCAGAGACTTGGGCACTTACCTTAGGAAAGTTACACTATTTATTTAATCTTTAGTGTAACTCCATGATGAACAGCATGACTGAAGTTTCCTCCGCAACCCAATCTAAGAACTCATCCCACAATCCATCAAACAACTCACCCCATCCCACTACTTGTTTGACCTATCCCCTTAGTCGTTCAGCCACTTCCTTGATTTTTTTTTTTTTGAAAATGCACACTACAGCAGCTGATGTAAAAAAGGGAGTTTGGCCCCTGCATTATTTCCCCTTCTCTTTCACCAGTTTGCTCCAGGATTGCACCACCAAGGCTTTGTTTTTGCAGCCAAGATTGGAATATCTGGTTGAAAGTATGGAGGGAAAGAAAAGCATGCAATGATCTCTGGAAAAGCTCAGCAGGTCTGGCAGCATCTGTGAAGAAAAAAATCAGTTAACGTTTCAGTTCTGAGGAAGGATCACCGGACCTGAAACATTAACTCTGATTTTTTTCTTCACAGATGCTGCCAAATCTACTGAGCTTTTCCAGAAAATTTGTTTTTGTTCCTGATTTACAGCATCCGCATTTCTTTAGGTTTTTATGTGTTGATCTCTTTAGGCTGCAGGAACGCACGCAGCATTGCTGATGATCTGAAAACTTGAATGAAATGATCAAGAGGCATGTATCTATGCTTGCTGTTGGCACAAAGATATGTGGGAATGTAGGCTGTGACACAGGCTACACAGTGTGGAAGCAAGATATTATATAGTTATATATCAAATAAAGGAATGGATACTGTTCTGAACAGCTGAGTACGAATCCCAAAGGATGTGCTGCGTGTTTGATGCTATGGTTAAGGACAACATCTCAGGGCTGGACAGGAACTTGGAGAGGAAGGAGAGGGGTCCATCATCCACATTGATACCAGTGACATTGATAGGACTGGAAAGGAGGTTCTCCTGAAAGAATTTGAACAGTTAGGAGCTAAATTGAAAAGCAGATATCCAAGACTATCTTGGGATTACTACCTGACTCAAGGGCAAACTGGCACGGGGCAAAATAAAGTCAAGAAGTTAAATGCGTGGCTCAGAGATTGGTGTAGGAGGAATAGGTTTCAATTCCTGGACACTTGCACAGTACTGAGGTAGAAAGGAGCTGTGCTGGTAGGATGGGTTTGACTTGAATCATGGTAGGGCTAGAATCCTGGCAAATCAAATAAAAACTAAGGCTTTAGAGAAAGCTTTAAAATAAATAGAGGATTAGGTTCAGATGAGTGGTTGTGAAGGCCTTACATTATTTATTTACCTACTTGTTTTTAAGAGTTCAGAGGAATAAGGCTTGAGCTTATCGAAATGTATGTGATTCTAGGGGACCTGACAAAATAGATGTTGAGAAGATGTTTCCACTATTGGGATAATCTCAAACTAGGGGACATAGTTATAGAATCAGGGCATCTCTCTGCAGTCTCTGTATCATAGCTTACATTTAAAAGTAAGATGCAAAGGAATTTCTTTTTACTAGAGGAAGGTGAATGTCTTGAATTCTACATATTTACGACATAGTGGAGACTAAACCACTGAAAGTATTTAAAAACGAGTTAGTAGATTCTGAAATATCAGCGAGTTGAGGGCTATGATGAGTTGCATGAAAGAGGAGTTCAGGCCTAGGGCAAATCAGCCACTATTTTGTTGAACGGTGAGGCATGCTTGAGCAGCCAAATAACCTGCTCCTATTTCTTATTTTTTTAAGTTCTTCTATTCTCACAAAAGCATATGGTGACATTGCAGGGCCTCTATTTAGGTAATAATACCCAGAGTGGGATAGGAAAGGACAGGGTGCACAAACACAAAAATAAGCAGCAAATAGGATCAAAAGTGAGGTGAAGCGAGAATGGTGAAAAGGGCAAAATGAATGGTTCTTTACTTAAATATATGCAGTATCCAGAATAAAATAAATGAATTGAAGGAACAAATAAAGTTTAATATATCTGTTCTTAAGCCATTATGTTGGCATAGTTACAAGAAAATCAAAACTGGGAACTAAATATTCAGGGGCATGTGACTTTTGAAAAGAAGAGGCAGAAAGTAAAGGGTGGTGGGGTAGTTTTGATTGTATGAGATGGGTGAATATGATGCCAAGAATTGATCTTGGATTGGAAGATGTCGAATTCATATGGGTGGAGATAAGATCTAACAAGAGAAAGAAGACGCTTTTGGGAGTAGCCACAAAAATTTATAACTTACTCAGGGCAGTTTCCTAGAACAATGTGTTGTCAAGCCAACCAGCGATCAGGCTATTTTTAGATTTGGTAATGTGTAATGAGGCAGATTTAATAAATGATACATTTAAAAAATGCGGGTACAACAATTAATTAGGAAGCCATATTATTGCAAAGGAATTCGCGTACAAGGTCAAGGAAGTCTTGCTACAATTGTTACAGGGCTTTGGTGACACCACCAAGCATAGGTAAAATACAAATTTCTTGCATTGGGTATGGTATAGGAAGTATTCTTTAGTTTGGCTCCTAGGATGAGAGTGTTCCCTATGATGAGAAGCTGAATAAATTGTCTTTGTCTATAGAATGAAAGAATGAGAAGTGATCTAGTTGAAACTTACAAAGTTCTGAAAGGTTCTCTTTTTTTTTTCTGCATGGGTAATTTATAACACATGATCACGGTCTCAGGAAAATAAATTGAGATACTAGGTCTGAGATGAGGAGAAATCTCTAACTCGAATGGCTGCAGGAACTATACTGATGTCTGTATTTCAGACAGAGATGGACAGATTTTTGGCATCTCCAGGAATTAAGGGATTAAGGAGTGGGTAGGCAAGCGGAGTTGATGATAGAGAAGGCTCGAGGATCTGTTTGGTGTAGTCCTGTTTTTATTTGCGTTCTTAAGGTTATATTCTTCCTAAGATGAGATAATTAGAACCTGGATGCAGGACTGCAGATGTAGTTTAATCAAAACTTTAATAATTTCTACTCTGGCTTTTACCTAAAGTTGGTTGGAATACGATATTCCATTAATTTAGTCCACTAGTTTTCAGTGATTTTTGTATTTGGACCTTTGTTTGTCTACACTGCTCTACGATTCCTGTCATCTTGTTATCCAGAAAATACACAGATTTCCTTCCTAAAACTGTGAATAGATGACCTACACTTTCCCATATTAAACTCTAATTGCTATAATTTTGCCAACTCACTTAATCTGTCAATGTCCCCTTGCACCTTTGACTTCTATTTGCAGTATTTACTTTGCCTAACTTAGCAAACCTGGTTTTATGGCCCCCTTTCCTGCATTAAGTCATTTGTAAATGTAGTCATTGAGCTGAGGCTCCAGTCCGTATTTCTATACGTTGGCCAAATCCTGCCAATTGAAATGCATAACTGAAATAACTCCACAAGGGTTGGTATCCCGTCACCAAGTCACTCTTTTAATACACATTACATGACACTGATCCAGCTAGCTCAGAGCTGGCTCCTAGACTGAACAGAACCCCTAACACTCCTGTTTATGGTTCTTGTGAAGATTTGTAGCTTGGGTTGTGGATAAGATTGTTAACCAGCCAGCTTGGTGAGCAAGCTATCATACAGATGTTTTGTCTCCATGCTAGGTAACATCATCAGTGTGGCCTCCGATGAAGCGATGTTGTTCTACTCTGCTAGGAATTTATGTGATCTGATCTGTTAAGTTGGATTGTGTCATTTCTGGTTCTGTTCTGCATTGGTTTGTATGTGGGGTCCAACTCCATGTTTGTTGATTGCATTATGGTTTGAAAACCAGGCCTGTAAGAAATCCTGTGCCTGTCTGTGATTGGCTTGAGCTAGGATGGTCACATTGTCCCAGTTAAATTGATGACCATGTCTGAGTGCACTGAAATGAGGGAAAGCTCGTCATGTCATTTTGCTGCCAGTTGGTGTTCTTGTATCCTAATGGCTAGTTTCCTTCCAGTCTGCCCAGTGTAATGTTTGTTGCAGTCATTGCAAGGTATTTTGTAAACTACACTGGTCCTACATGTCATGGGTATAGGGTCTTTGTTTCTCACAATCACAAGGACCAAAGACCCCATACCCATGACATGTAGGACCAGTGTAGTTTACAAAATACCTTGCAATGACTGCAACAAACATTACACTGGGCAGACTGGAAGGAAACTAGCCATTAGGATACAAGAACACCAACTGGCAGCAAAATGACATGACGAGCTTTCCCTCATCTCAGTGCACTCGGACAATGAAGGCCATCAATTTAACTGGGACAATGCGACCATCCTAGCCCAAGCCAACCACAGACACGCACTGAAATTCCTAGAGGCCTGGTTTTCAACCTGTGTGGCAATCAACAAACATGTGGAACTAGACTCCGTATACAAACCCATGCTGAACAGAACCGGAAATGACACAACCCAACTTAACAGACCGGATCATATAAATTCCTAGCAGAGTAGAACAACGGCGCTTCGTCGGAGGCCGCACTGATCGTGTTACCTAGTATGGAGTTGAAACGTCTGTACGATAACCAGCCGGCTCGGCGAACAAGCTAACAACCTTACTCCTGTTTATATCTGTCAGCCAGGACTCCCTGATTAGGATTGCTAACCTGGTCCAATCAGGGAACTCTTATTCCATGAGATCCAGTTGGCTGACCTTGTTTCGATCACTACAGTAACCATATCCCAGTGTTCTCATCAATTTCATACTCACCTTGGTAGGTTGCACTTTCATATTTGTCAACATTCACCCAGAAGATGAATCTGTTGTACTTCCTGTGCACATAGATATGTACCTTTGTTAGCTCCAAAGCAGTTATAACTGATCAAGTCTTTTCTCAACCTTTAGTCAATGGGATTTAGAATAATTTGAAGATTTTTTTTGTGCATTTGTTTTTGATTCCCCTTCTGTTGAAGAAACTTAGTCACAACAAAATTTATATTCAAGTTATTACACCACAGCATTTTGGGGATTGGGATTGTGAAAGGGAACATTGGCTTGGGCAGTGGTCAGTCCTGTGGGACCTGCTAGGGGCAGAAATGTTTTGGATGAAATGTGTTTGGTGATTGCCTTGTTTACAATAATCCAGTTTGTGTAATTGTGAAATTTCATGATTTTGCCAAAATGCTGATTGTAAATACTGCTCTGCACAAATTCGGAGAACATAGCGTTTGTCATATCTTATTCTGCATGTTTCCTCTAGCACCCATTTGAGTGAATTTGCTGCTAACATCTTTGAAGCTTATATGTTTCTGTTTAATAGTTAACTTTTGCTTGAGAAATGTTCTAAACAATTTGCTAAACGTGTGTGGTCACTCATCACTGAGTAACATGTACCCTGAAGTATTGCCAATTTTCCCCATCCTATCATGTAGCAAGCTGATGTTCTCAAAGCTTGATATGTTTTCTGATTCTAGTTTTCATTTTATATCAAAATATTTTGTGTAAATCTTCACAATCATTGATTAGTTATCAGATGCATTTTATTATGTGTGAGGCCCTGGGACAATGTGAGTTGTTGTGGCACCCTCAATTTTACTTGTAACGAGTAAAGGGAATTTAATGTATTTGGTCTACCACTGAGCAGATGTAATAAGGTGGTAGAGGGTTGGATGGTAAGGAGGTGATTACTGGAAATCTTTATTTCATATTGCAGCCTTGAAAATTCTAGTGACTGAGAAATGTGGGTAACTAATATTCTAAAACCCCAGGTCTGGCAGCATCTTTGGAGAGAGAAAAACAGGGTGAGTATCACAGAGGTAATGAACTGTTCCAATGAAGAGACATTTTGATCATTTTGAAAAGATGGGGTTTAAGTTGTGAGTGGAAAATGACTCTTATTGGAATGGTTCATTATCTTTGCAACATTAACTTTGTTTTTCTCTCTCTGTAGATACTGTCAGACCTGCTGAGCTTTCCCAGCAGCTTCTGTTTTTATTTCAGATCTTCAGCATCTGTAGCAGTTTGATTTTACTCAAATATTTGGTTTAGTAAGCTTTGCTACAATTTGATTCTTGCCCAGAATCATCACCTGGGGAAAGAAATTAGTCCCAACTCATAAATGGCTTGCAAGTAACTCCCAAGACAGTCCCCACATCTCAGTCCGGGCCCAGATTGGAAACAGTTCCCATTTACCAGGATAGTGATGATATGTGGAGCACAAAGTATTAAACGGAGTCCTTGATCTTTGCTCTGCCGAGTTACTATAGTTTGTTATACTCGCCCTTCCTGTACTTCAAATGTGTTTGTAAGTGATCTTTAGTTTTGATGACATTCTAACACACATTATGGTCATTTCTTCCCGTGCAGCTGGGGCCTTGTTCACCCAAAACTACTCAGCGTTCCTGAACTTTGTCACAGAATGGCAGACCTCTCTATCAGTACAGAGAGGTTTTTGAAGAATTTGTACCATTTTAAAAAACAAAATCCTGGTAAGGTAAGAACTTTGAACAGAGTAATCAGGTTACTGTAATTTCTGAGTTAAATATACGTGTATTGATTTTAGGAGAGGCAATTGTCTAGCGTTATTATTACTAGATTACTAATCCAGAAGCTCAGCCGATGTCCTGGGGACCCAGGTTCAAACCCCGCCACAGCAGATGGTGGAATTTGAATTCAACAAGAATCAGGAATTAAGAGTGTAATGATGACCGTGAAACTATTGTCAATCGTTGGAAAAAACCTATCTATTTCACTAACGAAGGAAACTGCTATCCTGGTCTGGCCGATATGTAACTCTAGATTCACAGCAATATGGTTGACCCCCAACTGCCCTCTGAAATGGCCTAGCAAACCACTCAGCTCAAGGGCAGTTAGGGACAAGCAATAAATGCTGGCTAGCCAGCAATGCCCACATTCCACTAGTGAATAAAAGAAAAATCCAAGGCCAGACAATGGCCTACTGATGTTATTGCTAGACTATTAACTTAGAGTGCCAGGTAATGTTGTGATGTTGAGCCGTGATGTCATGCTGCAACTGTACAAAACGCTAGTGCGGCCTCACTTGGTATATTGTGTACAGTTCTGGTCGCCCCATTACAGGAAGGATGTGGAAGCATTGGAAAAGGTGCAGAGGAGATTTACCAGGATGTTGCCTGGTCTGGAGCGAAGGTCTTATGAGGAAAGACTGAGGGACTTGGGTCTGTTCTCATTGGCGAGAAGAAGGCTAAGAGGGGATTTAATAGAGACCTACAAAATGATCAGAGGATTAGATAGGGTGGACAGTGAGAGTCTTTTTCCTAGGATGATGACGTCGGCTAGTACGAGGGGGCATAGCTGCAAATTGAGGGGTGATAGATTTAAGACAGATGTCAGAGGCAGGTTCTTCACTCAGAGAGTGGTAAGGGCGTGTAATGTAGTTAACTCAGCCACATTAGGGGCATTTAAACAGTCCTTGGATAAGCATATGGATGATGATGGGATAGTGTAGGGGAATGGGCTTAGATTAGTTCACAGGTCGGCGCAGCATCGAGGGCCGAAGGGCCTGTTCTGCGCTGTATTTTTCTATGTTGTATGTTCTATATCTAAACTTCAGGTGGTCCCCTTTTATGGATGCCTGACTTCCAAGCACTCTTACATAAAAGTGAGATCACAAAAGATGCAGGATCTGGCAGGTGCACATTTGTTCATACTTGCAGACAGAGGAACAGAGAAGCAACACAACTGTAGTGAACCATATAGTGCCTTTTTGTATACCCCTGACCCCTTTTTGAGCACACTTTTGCATGTGTGTACCTGAGTGCACGCACACATATATGCTTGGCTGATTGCAGCCTGGCAGCACTGTGCATACAGCATAGGCCTTTGCCAGTGGCTCCAGCCTCCTAATCTTTCTTTGGTCTCTCCCCCAAGCTTGCAGAAAGGCACGGCTAAAATAAGCTCTAAGGTGCATTGCAAAATTTTGATCTTATCGATGGAGCCTGGTCTTGGTTGCTGGGTAAACAGAGTTTCGTCCAAAATCAGACCTAGGACTCTTGCTTCCCCCTCTGCAACTAAACCCTTCACTTCCTGACCCACAGCCCGAAATCAGTAAGGATAGGCAACAACACTTCCTCCATGATAATCCTGAATACCGGTGCCCCGCAAGGCTGCATACTCAGCCCCTTACTCCTTATGCTCTCATGACTGTGTGGCCAAATTCAACTGTAACTCCATTACAAGTTTAGTGATGACACAACCAAAGTGGATCAAACCTTAAACAACGACAAGATAGAGTACAGGAAAGAGAGAGCTTATCTGGTATTATGTAAAGACAACAATCTCTCCCTCAATGTCAGCAAAATGAAGGACCTGGTCATGAACTTCAGGAAGCAGAGTGGAGGAAATTTCTTTGTCTTTATCAATGGTGCTTAGGTGGAGGTGGTCAAGAGCTTCCAAGTTTCTAGGAGTAAATATCACCAACAATCTATCCTGGTCCATCCACGTCAATGCTATAGTCAAGAAAGCACACCATCACCTCTACTTCCTTAGGAGGAGGAAATTGGGCATGTCCACAACAACTGACCAATTTTTATAGATGCACCATAGAAAGCATGCATCACAGCTTGGTACAGCAACTGCACCGCCCAAGATTGCAAGAAATTACAACAAGTTGTGAACGCAGCCCAGTCCATCACGAAAACCAGCCTTTCTTCAGTTGACTCCATGCACGCTTCACGCTGCCTCAGGAAAGCAGCCAACATAATCAAATCTTCTTCCATCAGGCAGAAGGTACAAAAGTTTTAAAACACATAAAAGCAGATTCAAGAACAACTGCTTCTTGCCTGTTATCAGACTTATGAATGGACCCCTCTTATATTAGAGTTGCTCTTACTCTGCACCTTCTCTGTAGATGTAACTCTGTATTCTGCATTTTGTTCTATTAGCCTGATGTACTTGTGTAGGTATGATTTGTCCAGTTAGCACGCAAAACAATATTTTTCATTGTATCTTGGCATATGTGACAATAATAAATCAAACGAAAAGCATGCGACACTAGGGGACACTACACAACTTTACTGTTCAAAAGTTTTAAGAAAAATCCCACTCTGCACCTTTGCAGGGACTCCTTCCGTCCACCTGCCCACTTGGATTTCAGCAAGGTAGTTATCATGCCACACAAATGCACATCTGATTAGTGCATTGAAGAAATGCACTACCATCACAATGGAGGTGAAAGTTGACTAGTTAAGTGATCTGAAAAAGATGAAATGCTGACGAACATTGAGAGAGAATTAGGCCTTAGCCATTCTCCAGTGAGAACTATTTTTTAAAAAAGACTGCACATTTTAGAATGTGTGAAAGGCTTGGCTTCAGTGAAGGCTACAGTAATTACTCAGCAAAGAAGTGGATTGATGATAGAAATGGAAAAACTGTTAACTGTTTGTCTTGTGGATCAGAGTTAGCATCACATGCTGATTAGCCTGAAGCCTATTCAAGAAAAGTCAAAAAGCCTGTAAGCAGACTTAAACTTTAAGCGTGATGCTGAAAGTGATAGTGAAGATTTTGCTGTTAGTTGAGGTTGGCTTAATAGATTTAAAAGAAAGGCAAATTGGCACAACATTTAAAATACAAGGGGAAGCTGCTCGTACTGATCTTGATGCAACAAGTTAACATAATTAAGGAGGGGTGGTGCAGTGCTGAACACGCATTCCACGTTGATGTTCTGGAAGAAGATGCCCAAAGAATGTACATTGTGAATGATATGAAGGCTATCTCTGCATAAGTCTGCAAAAGCTTGGTTGACCTTGTTTAGTAGTGCTGCTGGTGATTGCAAGCTTAAGCCTCAGCTTGTCTATCAAGCCAAAAACTCTAAGGGCCTTCAAGGTAATCTGGAAATGCATCGTTTCCAGTTGTAGGGAAGTCCAATTTAAAAAATGCTTGGGTGACAGTGAGCCATTTTGAGGATTGGTTCTGGCATCAATTTGTGCCTGAAGTGGAAAGATGCTATGCCTCCAAGAATCTGTCCTTCAAGGCGCCTAGACATCTGTCATCCCTGGATGAACTTCATCCCAACATAAGATTGTGTACCTGCCACCCAACACAACCTCCATACGTTTGGGAGGCAGTGGCCAAGTGGTATATTTTTGGACTGTTAATTTGGGGACCTTGGTAATATTCTGGGGATCCAGCTTCAAATTCCATCACAGTGGATGATGGAATCTGAATTTGATAAAAATAAAAATCTGGAGTTGCGTCTAATGATAACCACGAAGCCATCATTTCATTCTTAACTGCCATCTGGAATGGGAAATAAATGCTGGCCTAGCTAATGACACTGTCATGAATAAATTTAAAAACTTCAACCTATGGATCAGGGTGTCATTGCTCCTTTTAAAGGCATATTACCCATTTTCCTAAGCTATTAAGACACCTGACAGAAAAAGGTAGAAACGGAATTTTGGAGTTCCTATAATATAGACCAAACATTGCACAGGCATGGCAAGAGTTGAGTCAAACCAGTAATGGTGTCTGGAAAAAATCTTTTCCTTCAGTTTATTAAGGACTCCATGATTTTGAAGAAAATATTGAGGCACTGATGGAGAAAATGATGGACCTTGCGCTCTATCGGAGTTACTTGAATCCCATTCACTAGAGCTGAGCAATGAGGACCTCATGGGACTCGAGCGCCATGTGATTTTAGCTGAAGAGGAAGGAGAGCTGAGACCCTGGACCCCAAATGATTCACAATCAAACAACTGGCCGATGCTTCCAGGCTTGTAAAAGAAGGAATGAGAAAAGTTTGGGCCTTGTTTTTCAAATTATCAAGATGACCCCCAAGGTCCCTAGAACTGTCAGTAAGTGTCTGCAGTGCCATAAGGAAATGTACAAATAAGAAAGAAAAAAATTCCTTAGTTCAATCTTAATGTCTTTCAGGAAGATTGAAAGGCAACCAGATTGGTCCCATCAACTTCAGCAATATCTGATGCTCATAGCAGTGAGCTTTATCCATCCAATAGGTACACGAAGAAAAATTAGGGTATTTTCTGTCCATAAATTTCTGTACATTTAAAACTGTTGGATGCATCATTGTGGACAGCAAGCCTACAATTTTTATTTATTCACTGTCAGTGTGTGGTTACTTTTTAGCACAGAGTAACGTTTGCCTTTAGTCTTGAATGAGGAGAGGAGCCTGTTTATGATGCTCCTAGAAGTACTGATTCCGATATGCCAGCCAGAATCAATAAGTATCAGTAAAGCCTATTTCTTTACCATGATTCTATTTCTTTATGTTGCATGCAATAAATGTCTTTAAATGTTGTGTTTTGACTTTAGGTTTTATGTGCTACTGTATACATAGTATCTAGAGAAGTACAAATACATGTATGACCGGATACTATGTTTTGACTTGCTCACATGTTCAACTTGCAAATGTTCTCGGGAGTGGAACTCATTCGTAAGTTGGGGTCCACTTGTACACCTACAATAAATAACTTTTCAAAAAAAACTTCTGAAGACAGAAGTATTAAAAGGATCAAGTGACAAAATCAAAATGAAATGACATTCAAGTTTCATTTTCATAAAACTGCTAAATCTTTGGAGCTGAAAGTTTGAGAACCAGTCAAAGTCCAGACATGCAGTGCTGTCAATAACAGCCCACTTGGGGCCTGTGTATAAAAGTTATTACTGTTGTATAAACTGTGAGAGACTAAACATGTCGTTGTCATTGGAGGCACATATGCAACTGGAGAAGCTGCTCCTTTGTAGACAGCTAATGAGGAAGATGTGTTTTCACACACTACACTAGGACCTGAATGACCATTCGTTCCAGAGGTCGCTATTCCCTACTAAAAGCAAAGGATCAGCAGCAACATGCACCATGACCGCAACATTTAATTGAGAGGCAAACCCCTCCCTTGCCAGGAGCAAGTGGACATCAGACCAACAGCCAATAACAATCTACACATGCACCATTAGATGATGTAAGCATTTTAAACATTGTGTGGGCAGAATACAAAGTTTAAAAAACACATCCTGATGAAGTATAATGTTTTACATTATAGACCATAAATATGCTTGACTTGTAACTTCAAATTATACTACATGCAAGGTTTTACTTTTTATGAAAGAGATGTTTGGACCAGTGCGATTCAACATTGTGGCTTGCCATAATCACAGAAGCTTGACAGCAGAAGCCATTTCATCCACCACTTGAGCAGGTTTAGGAATGGATAGTTTGGCAAAAGGTTGCAGAGTTGGAGGAGGTGGGATGTGAATGAAAATTTTAATACTGATATAATCTTGCATTCTCTTTTGCAAATTAATTTTGATAACAGAATCTTTCCCAAGTTTGTCATCTTTTAACATGTGGCAAGTGTATCTTGAAGCCAAATTACTATAAACAGTAGAGGGGTTCCCTGATTTACGAAGACTGACTTACGAGCGCTCGTACTTAGGAACACGATCCCATAGAATGGTGGGTAATTTTAAAGACCTGACATACAAACACTTTTGAGATAACAAGGCGTAGAGCTGGATGAACACAGCAGGCCGAACAGCATCAGAGGAGCAGGAAAGCTGACATTTCGGGCCTAGACCCTTCTTTAGGCCTGAAATGTCAGCTTTCCTGCTCTGATGCTGCTTGGCCTGCTGTGTTCGTCCAGCTCTACACCTTGTTATCTCAGATTCTGTAGCATCTGCAGTTCGTACTATCTCTGATACAAACTTTTTTTGTACTTACGAATGGCTGCTTTTTTTTTGTCCTGTGTTGTGTCTGACTTGTGTACAAATCGACTTGCAAGTGGAACCTACACACAACCCAGGGACTGCCTGTGGCAGGAAACTTTATAGTTTATCTTTTTCCCCAGTTGTTTGACTTATCCCAACAGCTAACCTGTTTGATGAGGGCTGTGCTGAAATTGAAAGCTGTGCTGCTAAGGGAAGAAAGGGGCAGGATTTAATCATCACTACCTCCCTTTCTTCCTACTTCTAAGACTGTTCAACAAGTTTGGATAGAATGATGTTATCTGCAAGAGCAATGTGACACTTGTATAGAGGGAAAAATATTTTTTCTCAACTCTTTAGATTGAAGTTATTTTTTGGTTTATATATTCTTGCTGAAAATGTCACTCTGGACGGAGACTTATTTATTCTAACAAAACAAAAGACATTTCATATAGATGTCAAGACATATTTTAGGGGCTACTTTCATTGTGATCTTCATATGTTTTCACAGTTGGCTTTGAATTTTGGAAGCAGCTTTGTGCAGAACATGGTATCAGTCCTGAAGGAATTGTTGAAGAATTTGCCACTGAGGGTACTGACAGGAAGGATGTCTTCTTCTACCAGGTAGACTACACATCACCTTCTAACTATATGCCATGTAAAAACTAAAGGATTCGTTTTTGGTGATCTTTACTGTATCAGAATCATTCTCTTCTCTTTAATGCACGGTCACCTCTGATCCCCTGAAAACATTATTCTTGGCTTCTCTTATTTCTCACGCACATGCTACTCCTTGGCAACTTTGTATCAGGTTGTTCATGTATGTTGACAACTCCAAATGCGATTTCACTACTCCCTCATGTCCACTGGTGTCTTTAAATCGTCAGAAAACCTACATGACATCCAGTGCTGTGCGAGCAGAAATTTCCCCCATTAGAAATGTTGGGGAAAACTGAAGTTATTGCCCTTGCCAAACACACTGTTCCCTCACCTCTGACTCCATTCCCAGCAGCAGGGAAGATGGTGGCATAGTATTAATGTTGCAAGACCCAAAATCTAGAGACCCATGCTTATTCTCTGGGATCGTGGGTTCTATTCCTGTTATGGCAGCTGATGGGGTTTAAATTTAGTTAATGAAGTCTGAAATATATGAGAGAGTTTCTGAAACCATCATAATTTGTTGTAAAATCTCATCTAGTTTACTAATGTCCTTGCCTGGTCCGGCCTAAATAGAACTCTGGAGCCACAACAATGTTATTGACTCTTAGCTGTCCTGTGAAATGACCTAGCAAGCCTCTTAATTCTAGGGCAATTAGGGTTGGGCAACAAATGTCAGTAACTCCAATGTCCCATGAAAGAATAAACAAAAATGATTTGAAGTTGTACCAGAATTGTTTCAACCATGTATCTGTGCTGTTGCTGAGGCCATCTATTCTCATATTCATTGCATCATTTGATTCTACCTTGCTTCACTTCTTTTGCTGAAAACTCCAGACTAGAGTATTCCAAAACAATGATGGCTGGCTTCCCACATTCCATTCTCCATAAACTTAAAGATGTCCAATACTCCGCCTGTGTCTTCAATCAGACCAAATTCCATTTGCCTATCACCTCTGTGCTTTCTGATCTAAATTGGCTCCTTCTTGGTTAAACAACACCTTTGATTTAAAAATCATTATCTTTGTTTACAAGTCCCACCATGGGGGTACTTGCCCCTCCTTATTTCTGGACCAATCAAGGTGAATGAATCAATAATTGTTGAATATCAGGGGGTGTTTGTGTCCCTGTTGTTGGAGATGGCCATTGCCTGATGCTTGTGTGACAGGAATGAGTATGGACTCCATTAATGTCTGAGAAGTTGCGAATGGGACTGTACACTTGTGAGATCTTCAACAAACCTCCCCACTTCTGATCTTATGATAGATAAAAGGTACTGCAGATGCTGGAGAATCCGAGATAACAAGGC
>JAHRHZ010000105.1:329246-342245 GCA_024137785.1 Ginglymostoma cirratum
CTTGACGTTTCGGGCTTAGACCCTTCATCAGAAATTTCTGATGAAGGGTCTAGGCCCGAAACATCAAGTTTTCCTTCTCCTATGATGCTGCTTGGCCTGCTGTGTTCATCCAGCCCCACGCCTTGTTATCTCTGATCTTATGATGGAGGATTTGTAATTAATAAGACTGCTAAAAATGGTTGGGCTTAAGATCCATCACAGCTAAGTACTGTGTTTATTAATAAGGGTATACTTAGAGTATGTTCCCTGATGCAACAACAACCAGTGCATCTATTTATAAAGAGATAGCAAGAACTGCAGATGCTGGAGTCAGAGACAACACAGTGTGGAGCTGGAGGAGCACAGCAGGCAGGCAGCATCAGAGGAGCAAGAAAGTTGACGTTTTGGGTCGGGACCCTTCTTCAGCAATTTTATGTAGGGCCTTTTCCACAGTAAACATGAGGTACTTCACAGCAACGTTATCCAAACAACATAGGTAGATATTAGAGCATTGACCAAACACTTGCTGAAAGAAGTCAGTTTTTGATACCATTTTAAGAGAGATGCTGGTGATGGAATAATGAAAATTAGGCGCATAAGAGACTAGAACTGGAGTAACACAAAGATATTTGAGGATTGTAAAGCTGTATTTCTTATCACAACATTTATTGCCCATCTATAATTGCCCGTGGGGAGCTGCCTTCTTGAAATGTTGTGATCCATTCACTGTAGGTAGACCCATAATGCTATTTGGTAGGGAATTCCAGGATCTAGACACAGTGACATTGTAGGAATGGTGATATATTTCCAGGATGGTGAGTGCATTAGAAGAGAACTTGCAGATGGTGGTATTCCCATGTATCTGCTGCCCTTGTCCTCCTAGATGATGTAAGTTATCGGTTTCAAAGAGGCTGTCTAAGGAGCCTTGGTGAAAGGGGTAAGATCAATGAAAAGACTTGAAAATGAGAAGGAGAATTTTTAATTCTATAACAGCAATGTTAGTGTACCTGCATCAAATAGGTTGCGAGTTGCTCAACTGACTTGAGGGCAATTAGAAATGAACAATAAATCCTGGCCTTTGGAAATGTTATTCAGACTACCCTAAGAGTTATGACCACAGGATAGATAGATGGCGATAAGATGCCAATCAGCCATAATCTAATTGAACAACCAAAGCAACACGACAGTCTGAGTAATTTACTGAGTGTCTCTGTGTCCTGTGACACTGAGCCTCATGCCTGTAAAATGGTTGGGCCAGATTTGTTCAGGTTACCTTCCTGCAAAATAACTTTACTGTTTATGGATTTCGTTTACCAGTTAATGAGATTTTATTTAGTCATTACGATTTTGATTCTACAGAACAATCTTCATCCAGTTTTCTAATTCTGAACAAAGTCGAATTCAAATAGAAGATTTGAATTGATTGATGGCAGGTCAGGTAATATCTGTGGAGGAAGAGAGAGTTAACTTTTAATCAGAACATCATTTAGCCAAGTGGTACACTTAACCAGACTTTTTTTAGTTAGATTTCTTTTAGTTGTGGAGTAGTATTCAGTAAAAATTGGACAGTTAAACTATAAAAGCAATGGTTTCTATTACCCAGCTCAATCTTATAAATGGGATAGAATGCTTTTAAAGATGAAGAATGCAAAAGTGTAATCAATGCTTAAATTAACAGCTTGCATTTAAAATGCTCTGAGGTACACTATGCATTAATCAATCCTACTACTGCAAGGAAGTGAGAAATTATGAAAACAGTGCTGGAGAAATTCAAAATGACTGACAGCATCTATAGAGAGAGAAAAACGGTATTTCAAGCCCAAATGTATCTCTGCTTTGTTGAAGAGTCATATTGGACTCAAAGCATTAACTCTTATTTCTTTCTCCACAGATTATCTTGGGTCTCCAGCATCTACAGTATTTTCCTTTCATTTTGGTAAAATTGTTAAATGTTGATGAAATGTGGAGAATTTGTCAGGAGAGGGTGCTGTAGAACATGCTTTCTTTTCCACAGTCTGTCGGGTTCTCCGGTGGCTTTTTACCATTCACGCAAAGGTGCTGGTCCATATATATGTTTAACCCTTGATAATTAAGATTTTAATAGCTAAATCTCCATGCCTGTGGTTGAGAAATCTGATTTGTGGCATTTAGATTCTTGGCTTATAAAGCAGTGATAAACTATTTTAGTCATGACTTACTTTGTTCTCACAATCAGTAATTCAGGAAAAATTGTTCACATTTTCAAAAGTGATTTTTGCTCAGTATTCAGTCAAGCTCATTATTATATTGATGAATGTGAACATTTTTTTTATGAACTAGCCATGAATTCAGGCAGCTTTTTTAGATTGCAATTTTATGATCAAATCTTTGCCTTAAAGATATTTGAGTAGTAAACTAGGGTATTTTCATTAGTACAACTAAAAATGAATTTATTGTCATTGAATGTTTCATCTGTCTCGTTTATGGCATGATTTTGAATACTGAAAGATGTTCAACTAAACAGTCATTTTAATAGTTCCATTATGTAGTTTGTTAGTAAATTTGAAGAAAATTTAAAGTTTTAAAACATGCCCTTCTAACCTTGTGCCTGAAATAAGCTATTTAATTTTAAGAGCCTCCTCAAAGGTCCACAAATGGGCACAGTTAGTGAAATTTTCCATGGCATTTAATGCAATATCAGGGTGGTTCTCTTTCGTGAATAGGGCTAGCTTCCAGAACAATGTTTCCCAGATCATTTCATTTACTCAGAAGGGTCCTGACCCAAAACGTCAACTTTCCTGCTCCTCTGTGCTGCCTGGCCTGCTCTGTTCCTCCAGCTCCACACTGTGTTACACATGTAGCTCATACTTTTTTTGGCATAAATCAACAGCTGGAACCTGTTTGTAAACTCACTACGGTCCTTTGACACTCCGAGTTGTCACAGAATATAAAAGCTAATACCACAGCAGGATAGCTGCTGACGCTGACAAGGACTGACACTGGCCAGGCATTGTGTTCCCTTTCAATGTCATCACCACATTCTTGACATACCGCAAAAGTTAGTCTCCGGTGTTTTGGTTGGCTTCG
Organism: Ginglymostoma cirratum; assembly: GCA_024137785.1. NCBI lineage: Eukaryota > Metazoa > Chordata > Chondrichthyes > Orectolobiformes > Ginglymostomatidae > Ginglymostoma > Ginglymostoma cirratum. Next base: position 332,292 of record JAHRHZ010000105.1, read on the forward strand.
CACCAGAGTCTGCGGAGTTTTCACGTGCACCATACCTGAGAGTTGTTGTCTTATTCCTTTCCTTATCTCTTTTGAGCTGTGCGGTCTCATCCCCGTTGGCTCAGGCTTGTTCGCTTATCGCATGCCTTTACCTTATTGGCCCAGGTCCCCAGGACCTAGGTAGAACAATCGTTAGTGCATAGGGCAGAGCAACCTGTCAGATTTTCTTGTGCTGCTGCACCGTTTTGGCTATCGTGCATTTCAATGTCCGATTCATCCTTTCCACAATCCCACTAGACTGCAGTCTATAAAGTATGTGAAATTTCTGTCTGATCTCAAAAAGGGTCAATACATTTTGCATTACTTGGGCCATAAAATATGTTCCTTGGTCTGATTCTATGTTTCGGGGTATACCGCAATGAGTGAACACCCTTTCTAACAGAATTTTTGCAGTAATTCTGACTGTGTTTGTTGTGGTTGGGAAGGCTTCCGTCCATTTAACAAAGGTAGCCACTAGTACCAGAATATGCTTGTATCCTCCTGGCGGGGGGGGTGGGGGTGTGGGGGTAGGAGTCCTGTGTAGTCTATTTGTAAATTATTCCAAGGCCCTTTACTGGTCTAATATGTTGAAGGGCCCTTTTCTTAATATTTCTATTGGTTATGTTGCGCACAGGTCAAACAATTCTTGACATAGTGTTCCACGTCACCTTTTCATTCTGGGCCACCAGGACCCCTCCTTTATCTTTTCCAGCCTATTCTCTGTCCCTGTATGCCCCCATAAGTCCTTCACATAAAACGACTCCATCCTGAACGTACACCCCTTGTGTGCTTTATATGTTTTTGACTCTGCTCCTTCTATTAGTTTTTTCAATTCTCTGTCTTTCTTTGCTCCTCTGCTAAATCCATTACCTCAACCAGTTTCTCCTTCTGGCCCTTGACTTCTTCAATCGGTAGCCACTATTTCTGCCCTTTTACAGCACCTTGTTTGGCTAGATCATCAGCCTTCCTGTTCCCCTTGGGCAATAGTTATGAATGACCTTTTACCTTCATGGCTCTATATCATTTCTCCTGTGCTTCTTCAAAGATGTATTGTAACAGTGGGGCCGATGGAAAGGGCTTCCCATCCACTGAGTCAAATCCTCTCACTTCCCATAGGGGCATATATTCCATGAGGCTATTACAGACTTACGTGCTATCAGAATATATAACTGATCTGGGCAGAAATTGTTCTGGGTGGATCGCCACATATGCAACGGCTGCTAATTCTGCTACCTGCACACTCATGGTTTTAGGTCATTTTAGAGCCATGCTGTATCATTCCTGAGATAGTAGGAACTGCCGATGCTGGAGAATCTGAGGTAAAACGTCGTGGAGCTGGATGAACACAGCAGGCCGAGCAGCATCAGAGGAGCAGGAAAGTTGACGTTTCGGGTTGAGACCCTTCTTCAGAAAAGGGTATATATATGTTCCAAATCATTCCTGTACGTTTTCTTCATCCATGTATATCCCGCACGCAGTTCTTCTTTTTCCTTACTGTACTAATTAAGAACCATCCACACAAATTTTGAAATGGGGTTCTTCCTTTCCTTTTTCCTTTGCCTGTCTGCTTTCAGGCCCTTTCTTACCCCCTCCCATTTGTTTTGGTACCAATGGGCCCTTGGGATCATTCACTATCGTCAACTGACGCTTGTGTTTTCCTCCCTGATATACTAAGTTGTCTGCCAACATGGTGGCTCCTTTTACCCCTTTCACAGTGATATTCCTTCCCTGCAGCAATAGTGTCCATTTAGCGATTCTATTTCGTATAAGTGAATCTTCTTTAAATCCTTCCGACTAATAGTATCTGTATGGGGGCATGTCCTGTTAGTATTGAGTGGGTTCAGCCCCACTATGTAGGCAAAATGCTGCACTACCCAGAAAACAGCTAGCAAATGGTTATTGTATAGAGTGTACCCCTACTCTACCGGTGAGAGCATGTGTGAGGCATATTCTAATGGTCTTAATTTCCCGTGGGTCTCTTGTAGCAGAACTGCCAAGAGGGTGGTGTCTGTGGTGGCTGCTTTCAATGAAAACGGTTCAGTTGGATTTGGGGATTTCAGAGCGGATGCGGCAGCTAGTGCTTGCTTCAGAGCTGTAATGGCCTGTGAGTGTTCCAATTTCCTCATCCAGGCCACATTCTTTTTTTCCAATAATTCTATTAGTGTGGGCAGTTTTGTAGTGAATCCATCAATGTGGTCCCTGCAATATCCCACTAAGCCCAGGAAAGATCTCATCCCGTGGTACATGGAGTCTGCCAATCGCCTCTACACTTTGTTAGTCAATTTCTCTTTTCCCCAGTGACAGAATCTTTTCCTAGTAAGTAACTTTCTGTTTCGTTCTCTGCACTTTCTTAGAACATAAGAACTAGGAGCAGGATTAGGCCATCCGGCCCCTCGAGCCCGCCTTGCCATTCAGTAAGATAATGGCTGATCTTTTTGAGGCTCAGCTCCACTTACCCGCCTGCACACCATAACCCTTGATTTCTTTACTGTTCCAAAATTTACCTAGCCTTGCCTTAAACTCATTCAGCGAGGTAGCTTCAGCTGCTTCACTGTGCAGGCAATTCCACAGATTTACAACCCTTTGGGTGAAGAAGTTCCTCCTGATCTCAGTCCTACATCTGTTTCCCTTTATTTTGAGGCTATGCCCCCTAGTCCTAGTTTCACTTGCTAGTGGAAACAACCTCCCTGCCTCCACCTTATCTATTCCCTTCATAACCTTATATGTTTCTATAAGTTCTCCCCTCATTCTTCTGAATTCCAATGAGTATTCCAATTAGGGTTTACTTTCAGACCCAACTCATGCAACAATTGCAGTAATTCAGTTAGCAGCTGATAATGTTCCTCTTTAGTTTCAGTTTGTAGAAGCAAGTCATCTACATACTGCACCAGACATTCAGGTTTCGAGAATTGTTTTAACCCTTCCCTTAGACATTGGTGAAATATGGACGGTGAATTATGAAATCCCTTTGGCAGTGCGGTCTACGTATATTGCTGATCTTGGAAAGTGAACATGAATTTATATCGGCACTCTTTCTACAGTGGGAATGACCAAAATCTGTTACTTGTCTCCAAAACCGTGAACCACAGCACATCCTCATTTTGCTTAAGTACTGTCACTGGGCTAATTGCTATGGTAGGGGCTGTTAACTGGGTGGCTTTGTTCAGTGCTCTATAGTCTGTCATTAGTCACCAGCTATCATCTGGTTCTGTTACCGGCCAAATAGGTGAGTTATTAGTGGAAGTTTCTGGTCTCACTATCTCTTGTTGCAGCAAACTCAACATCACCTTCCCTGCCTCTTCTGTCTGGTTCAGAAAACCATACTGCTTCTGCAGTTTGGGGTCTGGACTCCGTGTAGACACACTCCTGGCTGTTCTGCCGCCGTCATGTTTATGTCGAATAAATACTGTTGACTGCCTTCCAACGATTTGTTGCACTTCATAATCGTCACTCATCTCCCCTGGTTTTATACACGTTTCCCCAACCACGCATATCCTGTCCTGATACTCCCCCACTGGGACGAGTGTGCAGTTTACACTATGCATGCCTATAGGTATTTGCCAAATCATGCAATTAATGGGATCAGAATAGAGTCCTACTCTGGCCATATAGTCTCTGCCTAAGACATGTTCATGTTATCTAGGTAATTTAGTAAGGACTACTGAATGCTTTAATACTACTCTTCCCACACTAATCTCCAGCAGTACACTCCAATGTCCCACTTGTGAATGTCCCGTGAATCTGCTTAGAACGATTTTACTTTGAATGTTCCAATCTGCATCATTGATCTGGGTAGTATTAATGGTTGTTCGGGATCCCCCAGTGTCCCGAAGGAATGTGATAGGGCGGCCTCCGACCCTACCATTCACTAGGATCTCCCTGTTTTATCCCACCGCAGATCATGTACCCATGATGGAGAGGCATGTGACCGTCTTTTGAAGTTTGGAGTACATCCCTGAAACAGTATATCTCTGTCATATTCCTCTTGGCCACAATTGTAGCACTTGGACATCCTGCTTTGAGTTTCCCCCATTCCTGAGACAGTTCCTCTACCTGTACCTCTTCTCACTGTCTGTCTAATAGGCTGGAGGGGATGCCCTCTGAGCAGGCACCCCCCCCCTTCATTTCTCCAGGTTGTTGTTTGATCTTTGACAGGCATCATTCTTAACCCAAAGATCTTGTGTAATTTTGTTGTTACCTTTTCCCATGCTCCAAACATCCTCCTGATCACTCAGGTCTCTGTGTGCGACTCATCAGCAGGATCAAACTGATCTAATGCCCTCCTTGACTTCTCAGTGCCATGCGACACCAGTATTCTCAGCCATCAGCTCCTAACCTCTGGCTCCAGATGATTCCTGTCCAAGGTCGTGCCGTATACCCCCGAAACACCACCCAAATGTGTGCTGCAAACACAGGGGGTTAGTGATGTTTACCTTTCCTTTTCTAGTATTTTGTAGGCACCTCTACTAGACCCCCTCTGTTACCACTAAAGATGGTTAAAACTTGGTATTTTAAGCCTGCATTTATGCCTCTACCAGCTTTCTGCTTCTTTGGTAGGGTGGAGTATATATGTGGGTTTAGGCACATTATAATTAATTTTCTTTCCTCCGCATCGTCTAAGCACGTATGTCTGTTCATTGTTCGGAGCAGCACAGTGGCTCAGTGGTCAGCACTGCTACCTCACAGTGCCAGGGACCTGGGTTCAATTCTAGCCTCAGACGGCTGCCTATTGTGGAGTTTGCACATTCTGTCCATGTCTGCATGAGTTTCCTCCGGGTGCTCCGGTTTCCTCCCGCAGTCCAAAGATGTGCAGGTTGGGTGGATTGTCCATGCTAAATTGCCCATAATGTCCAGGGATGTGTAAATTAGGTGGATTAGCCTAACCCTGGGAAATCCAGGGTTACAAGAATAGGGTAGGGGGGTGAGTCTGGGTGGGATGCTCTTCGGAGAGGCGGTATGGACTAGTTGGGCTGAATGGCCTGTTACCACACTCTGAAGATGCTATGACTCTATGACTGACCGCTTGGAATAGCTCCCTAGGATCATCTCCAGGCACGCATGTCCTAATGTCTAGCTGACCTTTCAGCCTTTCTATCTGTTTCTGACACTTTGTGTGATCAGTGGTACTGTTCCTGAGCTGCTCTCTGAATTAAGTTTATCGCAACTTTTAAATCACTACATTGTTGCTTCCATCCCTCACTTCAGCTTCAACTGTTTGGGCTTCTCCCTCCTGTCTACTCTTTTCCCTAACCAGTTTCTCACATTCCATTTGATACTGATTCGTATGTACCTAGTCCCCACTTCTCTGTCCTTGCAGATCGGTTATCTTCCCACTAACGCAGGCTTCCTCCTCATGAAATCTCTTATTCGCTTTCTCTAGTCTGTCCCTTTCTAACTTGGCCTGCTGATGGCATTCTATTCATTCCTCCATTAAACAGCCGATTGCTACTGCCTTCTGTACCGTTTTAAATTTCTTGCATGACATCTTTGTTTGGGCAACTTTCCAAAGGGCTTCCCCAGTGGATTTTCCCTTCTCCCTGGTGTGACCTGCACGTTTCCCCATGTTGAGGCCATTTCCCTGTTTTATTCCTGGAGGAGTCCCATCCCATCAGGGAAGCACACTCTCTTGATTCGTCATCAAATATTAGTAGCTACAAATTAATCCCAAACTCCTGTTCGATCCGACTCAATCTCTCTGCTGAGCCAGCGGGAGACTTTACCTTTGGACCATCCAGGGACGCCAAAATATGTTGGAGCCTGGCAATCGCCGGCAATGATTATTGGCTTGTACAGAGAGGAGAAGGGTCAATTCTCTCATAACTCATAAGTCACCTTATTAATATTGTTAGACAATACACGTAGCTCATAGTCATAAATCAACTGCTGGAACCTATTTGTGCACTCACTAGGGTCTTCTGACACTCCCTGAATGGTCACAGAATATAAAAGCTAATACCAGAGCAGGATAGCTGCTGATGCTGACAAGGACTGACACTGGCCAGGCATTCCATTTCTTCTCGCTCTCTCTCTCGATGTCGTCACCATGTTCTAGATGTAGGGTTCACTTCTGTGAAGGTTAGCCTCCGGGGTTTTCACTAGCTCCATGCCGGAGAGTCAACTTCTTACTCCTTTTTATCTCTTTCAAGCTGTGCTGTCTCTTTCCTAGATAACAAGGCGTAAACCTGGATGAACACAGCAGGCCAAGCAGCATCAGAGGAGCAGGAAGGCTGACATTTCGGGCCTAGACCCTTCTTCAGAAAAATTATAGGTGGGCGTTTCTCAGATTGGAGAAGAGTTGAAAGTGGTGTTCCTCAGGAATTGGAATGAGGACTCTTTCTGATTTATGTAAACAAATTGGCGATGGGTGTTGCAGATGATATTAAACTGGGGAGCATAGTGATTTATAAGGATGATGTTGAGCGACTTCAGAGGGGCATTGATAAGTTGGCCAAATGGGTAAATGGCAGATGAAATTCATTGCGGGGAAATAAGGTAATTTTGGTAGAAGAAACCGAGACAATAACAGGCTCAATTGTACAACTTTGAGGGAGCACAGGAATATTGGGGCCTCAGTTCATGTGCATGAACCTCTGAAGGTGGCCGGGCAAGTTGGAAGAATTAAGGTTAATAGGATCTTTGGGTTTATAAATAGAGGCATAGAATATAAAAGCAAGGAAGATTAGAGAAATTGGACTTATTGTCACTGGAGCAGAGAAGATTAAGAGGTCACCTTATTGAAGTGTTCAAAATTATGAACAATTTTGACAGGTTAAAGACAGATATTTGGCTCTTAATAGTTGATATCTCAGTGACTGGGGTTGTGAATTTCAAAATGCTCAGCAAGAGAGCTAGGAGTGAGATGAGGAGAAACTTTACTTAAAGTAATTAGGAATGAGTTTCCTGGGAGAGCGGTGAAAGGGGATTCCATAGGTGATTTCAAAAGTGAACTGAATATGTATTTGAAAGTGGTGAATTCAGGGGGCTACAGAAATGGGGTTGGAGAGTGAGACTACCTGGATAGCTCTTTTAGGAGACATGATGTAGACATGATGGATTGAATTACTTTCTTCTGTACTACATAGAATCACAGGACTTTAGTCACAAATGCTGACTGACTTGAGTATTTTAAAATAAGTATACACCGTGTAAACATTACCTATCAAATATAGAAGATCAGGGGCTAATCTAAACAAGATGATTTAAAGGATTTGATAAGATCAGTATGGAGAATCTGTTTCTCCTCGTTGGGATTGGGAAGGCAGTCCAGACAAGAACAAGGAAACCTCTTTAGAGACAGTCTGTTTGGACTTAATGTTGGGAAGCAAGCCTTCACACAATGGAGAATGAAAATTTGCATCTGTTGTTGCACCAAGCTAATTGGTGAAGGGTAATACTAGAGCTGATCTTTGCAAATAAATTTAAGACATGGCAGAGTGAACCATTGCAATCGCAGCATGTTATGTCCAAGTAGGACGTCATTGGCCTTTTTTTTGTCATTGAATTTACCTTGCAACTCAATCACAGCAAAGCTACTGTCTCTACATGTGGCCACATTAAAAACCCAATTAATTCCTTAGCTATTCTTAGGCACCCTGGCATTGTGTTATGCAACCCAAGAAGATAGGTGTAATTAAAATGTAGATCAGCCATGGTCTAATTGAATGGTGCAAAGTTTTGAGGAGCTGAATGGCCTCTTGCTAATACTTATTAGAAGAAAGACATTTAATAGAAGCTATAAAAGTACTTTTTAAACCCTTTAAAGGCCACCTTTGGCATTCATCAAGATTATTGCAAACCGTCTCAACTCCACTTCCTGCATTATCACTATATATCTCCAATTCCGTATTCCAGAATATAAGACCTTCGTGCAAGATGGGGAAAGATGTTTTTCAAAAATGGTGGCGGTGTCGCAGTTTTGATTAGGGAATCTATTATAGCATAAGGAGGCCTGACATGTTGGAAGGATCCTCAAATGAACCCATATGAGTAATCTTAAACCAAAATGGAGCAAACACCTTATAGGACCCCAGCAGTGAGAGAAATGGAAGAACAGATATGCAGGCAAGTTTAAGAGAAGAGTAAAAGTAATACGGTAATAGTAGAGTATTTCAACTTCCCCAGCATTAGCTGGGATAGTTAGTATGCAAAGTTTAGAATGAGTGGAATCCTTAATGCATCCAGAGCAGCTTTTTAAGCCAGTCTGTTGAAGGTTCTACCAGAGGGCATAGTCCTGGACTGATCAGCAAGTTCGCAGATAATACAAAAACTGATGAGGTGATAAATAGTGAGGAGGATTGCTTTGGGTTACAGAATAGGCTAATCAGTGGCAAATGGAATTCAATCTGGATAAATGAGGTAATATGCTTGGGTATGACGAACGAGGCAAAGGAATGCATGATGAACTGTAGGGCCGTGGTATGCACCAAGAATCAGAGGGACCTTGGTGTGCTTGTCTACTGGTCCTTTAATGAATCATGAAGGATGGATAAATTGGGTAAGAAGGCGTATGGGATATTTACCTTTAGTTGAGACATAATGTTTGAGAGCAGCAGTGTTATGCTGGAACTGTATAAGATGTTGGTTGGGCCACAGCTTAGAGTATCATATGCAGTTCTGGAATGCACATTAGAGAAGGAATGTCATTTGCACTGGAGAGAGTGCAGAGATTTTCATTGACGTTACCTGGACTAGAAAGTTTGGTTATGAAGAGAGATTGAACAGACTGGAGTTGTTGTCCTTGGAGCAGAGGAGATTGAGGGGGTATGATTGAGAGATATAAAATTTGAGGGTCAAAAATAGGGCAGGTAAAAAGAAACATTTTTCCGCTTTTGAAGGGATCACTGACAAGGGACAGATGGTGTAGCGGAGGTGTAACCCAAAAAAACATTTTCATCCAGAGGGTTTGTGGGAATCTGGAAGGCCCTATCTGTCGGGGTGGTCAAGGCAGAAACCTTCATAACATTGAAAACGTTTTTAGATGTGCACTTGCAATGCCAAGGCATACAAGGCTATGGGCCACGTGGTGGAAAATGGGCCAGTGCAGACAAAGGGCCTTTCTAGGTACTGTAGATTTCTAGCTCTAATTCCTCCTACCAATTTTCACTGTCTCCTATTGATTCATGCTTGTACAATGGTTTCTTAAGTTTACTAATGTCTTGCATTTTGTCTCAGTCCTCCTATTAGGTATGCATCAGGTCAGTTTGCTCAGTTGGTTGGTTTGCAATGCAGGATGACTGTTGACTGTGGGTGTTCAATTCCTGTATAGCTGAGGTCACGTGAAAATTCTGCCTTCTCAACCTATCACCTTACCTGAGGTGTTGTGCTTCTCAGGTTAAAAGAACTACCAGACATCTCTCGGAGAGCAGTCCTCTGGCCCACTGTAGGGCTACAATGACTTTTCCTTTGTGTGCTCCAAAAATAGTGGTGTCTGCAAATTTTGCTGACAGAAATTGTCTTTATTCTTTTTTTCTCCTCTAGTTGGCTGGGATGTTGGGAAGCTTTTGGCTTTTTGTAGGCAATGGCTTGTCTTCAGCCCCTATGGGGAGGTGTTGGCCTATGGTGTTATCGCTGGACTGTTGATCCATAGAGCCAGATGATGATCTGTGGACCCAGGTTTGAATCCCGCGATAGCAGATAGTGGAATTTCAATTCAGTTTTTTTTTAAAAATCTGGAATTAAGACCAATGATGACCATGAAACCATTGCCAATTGTCAGAAAAACACATCTGGCTCGCTCGGAGACAGTCAGGACTGCAGATGCTTGAGGTTAGAGTCATTAAATGTGGAGCTGGAAAAGCACAGCAAGTCAGATGGTATCTGAGGAGCAGGGAAGTCGATGTTTCGGGCCAAAAGCCGCCTTCAGGGCTCCCAAAGGGTTTTGGCTCAAAATGTTGACTTCCCTGCTCCTCGGATGCTGTCTGACTTGCTGTGCTTTTC
>JAHRHZ010000105.1:342645-366073 GCA_024137785.1 Ginglymostoma cirratum
TGAACACAGCAGGCCAAGAAGCATCAGAGGAGCAGGAAGGCTGACTTATCGAGCCGAGACCCTTCTTCAGCCCCTTTTCTGAAGAAGGGTCTAGGCCCGAAATGTCAGCCTTCCTGCTCCTCTGATGCTGCTTGGCCTGCTGTGTTCAACCAGCTTTACACCTTGTTATCTCAGATTCTCCAGCATCTGCAGTTCCGACTATCACTGTCTCTTTCCTGTTGGCTCAGGCTCGTTCATTCATTGCATGCCTTTACCTTATTGACCCAGATCCCAGGATCTGGATACCTCATTACTCATCCAAATAAGGTTTTTGCATTATTTCATCTTCCTTGCTTTCCAAATAACCTAGTACGTTGTTTTCCGCATAATGTTGTTAGTACAAAGCAATTTCAATAGGCTCAGACCAGTACTTGGACTCAAGTCATTTTTAGTTCACAAACCGCTTCTTCCTACGTGTCAGCAATTTCAGTATTTTTTTTTGCAGCATGTCAGCAGCTTGCATCTCACGCGCTGTCTGTCTTTTTGCCTGCAGTTTCTGGCTAACAGCTCCAATTTTAGGAATTGCTCTTGTGAGGTAAACTGTCATCTCCCTTATTACTTTAAGGGCACTTGGCAATTAACCTTTAGAATCTGGGATGTGAATCTCACCAGTTTGTTCACTAGCTTATATACTGATACTTCACAATCCAGGATATGAAATAACTATGTAATTGGAAAAGACAGCCACGGGTTATTCACACAAATACTTACGACCATTTCAAGGAAATACTTTTTACAATATAAATACATTTGTCCAGTTTAATCTTTTAATAACTTGTTTCTGTCTTATACTTACAATTGTCCTTAAGGAAGGCAACCTGCCATCCTCACTTGGTCTGGCTTACAGGTGACTCCAGACCCAGAGCAATGTGATTGACTCTCAATTGCTCTCTGAAATGGCCTAGCAAGCCACTGAGTTGTATCAATAGCTACGCAGTCTCGACAAAGAAATAGAACCCGACAGACAAGCCAGCATTGACCTAGGCATGGGAAAAGACAATGGCAGAAACGGCTTTGTCAATGCTGCAGAGTGCTCCTTACTGACACCTAGGGGCTAGGGCCAAGTCTCACAGACTAGTCAAGCAACAGCCTGACAGTCATACTCAGGGAGTCGTACTTACAAACAATGTCCCATCATCATCATCGTATCTGGCTGTGTCCTGTCCTGCAGGTGGGACAGACCCAGCATAGGTGGTGACACGATGGTATAGATTTGGGAAGGAATCCTCCACAATGACTCCAGATCTCATGACGGTTCACGACTTCAGTTTAAACATGGGCAAGGAAACCTCCTGCTGATTAGCACGTACTGTTCTCCCTCAGCTAATGAACCAGTAATGCTCTGTGTTGGACATCACTTGGCGGTTGTACTGAGGGTGGCAAGGGCACAGAATGTACTCTGGGTGAGGGTGGGTTTCAGTGTCCACCATCAAGAGTGACTTAGAGTAGGCTCAGTCCTGATGGAGGGTCCCAACCTGAAACATCGACTTTCCTGCTCCTTTGATGCTGCCTGACCTACTGTGTTCCTCAGCTCCACACTGTATCGGCGGCAGCAGCAGTACTAATCAAGTTGGTTAGGTCCTAAAGGATATAATTGCAAGACTGGGTCTGCAGCAGATGGTGAGGGAACAAGAGAGGAAAGTATACTTAACCTCATCCCTGCCAATTTGCTGGCTACAGCTGCAACTGTCCATGACCGTATTGCTAAGAGTGACCACTTTGTGGAGATGGAGTCCTGCTTTTGCATTGAAAATACACTCGGTTGTGTTGTGTTGCATGATCACCGTGCTAAACGGGGCAGATGAACAGAGTCATAGAGATATACAGCATGGAAAAAGATTCTTTGGTCCAACTCGTCCAGGCCAACCAGATCTCTTAAATAGAGGATAGCAAATGTCTCCTTGTTCAAGAAGGGGAGTAGAGACAACCCTGGTAATTATAGACCAGTGAGCCTTACTTCGGTTGTGGGTAAAGTGTTGGAAAGGATTATAAGAGATAGGATTTATAATCATCTAGAAAGGAATAATTTGATTAGGGATAGTCAACACGGTATTGTGAAGGGTGGGTCGTGCCTCACAAACCTTATTGAGTTCTTTGAGAAGGTGACTAAACAGGTGGATGAGGGTAAAGCGGTTGATGTGGTGTATATGGATTTCAGTAAAGCGTTTGATAAGGTTCCCTACAGTAGGCTATTGCAGAAAATTCGGAGGCATGGGATTGAGGGTGATTTAGCAGTTTGGATCAGAAATTGGCTAGCTGGAAGAAGACAGAGGGTGGTGGTTGATGGGAAATGTTCATCCTGGAGTTCAGTTGCTAGTGGTGTACCGCAAGGATCTGTTTTGGGGCCACTGCTGTTTGTCATTTTTATAAATGACCTGGATGAAGGCATAGAAGGATGGGTTAGTAAATTTGCAGATGACACTAAAATCGGTGGATTTGTGGATAGTGCGGAAGGATGTTGCAGGTTACAGAGGGACATAGATAATCTGTAGAGCTGAGCTGAGAGGTGGCAAATGGAGTTTAATGTGGAAAAGTGTGAGGTGATTCACTTTGGAAGGAGTAACAGAAATACAGAGTACTGGGCTAATGGTAAGATTCTTGGTAGTGTGGACGAGCAGAGAGATCTCTGTGTCCATGTGCATAGATCCCTGAAAGTTGCCACCCAGGTTGATAGCGTTGTTAGGAAGGTTTGTTAGGTTTTATTGGTAGAGGGATTGAGTTTCGGAGCCATGAGGTCATGTTGCAGCTGTAGAAAACTCTGGTGCGGCCGCACTTGGATTATTGTGTACAGTTCTGGTCACCGCATTATAGGAAGGATGTGGAAGCATTAGAAAGGGTGCAGAGGAGATTTACCAGGATGTTGCCTGGTATGGAGGGAAGGTCTTATGAGGAAAGGCTGAGGGACTTGAGGCTGTTTTCGTTAGAAGAAGGTTAAGAGGTGACTTAATAGAGACATACAAGATGATCAGAGGATTAGATAGGGTGGACAGTGAGAGCCTTTTTCCTCGGATGGTGATGGCTAGCTCGAGGGGACATAGCTTTAAATTGAGGGGTGATAGATGTAGGACAGATGTCAGAAGTAGATTCTTTACTCGGAGAGTAGTAAGGGCATGGAATGCCTTGCCTGCAGCAGTTGTAGACTCGCCAACTTTAAGGGCATTTAAATGGTCGTTGGATAAACATATGGATGATAATGGAATAGTGTAGGTTAGATGGGCGTTAGATTGGTTTCACAGGTCGGCGCAACACCGAGGGCCGAAGGGCCTGTACTGCGCTGTAATGTTCTATGTCCTATGTCTATGTCCTAAATCTTAGTCCCATTTGCCAGCATTTGACACACATCCGTCTAAACCCTTCCTAATCATATATCCATCCAGATGCCTTTTTAAATGTTGTAATTGTACCAGCCTCCACCACTTCTCTGGCAGCGCATTCCTTACAAGCCCATACCCTCTGCATGAAATTGTTACCCTTAGGTCCCTTTTAAATCTTTCCCCACTCCCCATAAACCTTTGTCCTCTAGTTTTGGACTCTCTCACCTCGGTGGGGGGAAAAGACCTTACTATTTACCCTATCCATGCCTCTCATGATTTTATAAATAAGGTCACCCCTTAGCCTCTGATGCTCCAGGGAAAATAGCCTTAGCCTGTCCCTATAGCTCACACCCTCCAACTCTGGCAGCATTGTTGTAAATCTTTTCTGAACCCTTTCAAGTTTCACAGTATCCTTCCGATAACAGGAAGACCAGAATTTTATGCAGTCTTCCAATAGTGGCCTAACCAATGTCATGTACAGCTGCAACATATCCTGCCAACTCCAATAGTCAGTGCACTGACCAATAAAGGCAAGCATACAAAACGCCTTCTTCACTATCCTATCTACCTGTAACTCCACTTTGAAGGAACTATGAACCTGCACTCCAAGGTCTCTTTGTTCAGCAACATTCTCCAGGTCATTATCATTAAGTCTATAAGTCCTGCCCTGATTTGCCTTTCCAGAATGCAGCACATCATATTTATCTGAATTAAACTCCATCTGCCACTTCTTGGCCCATTGGTCCATCTGATCAGGATTCCGTTGCACACTGAGGTAGCCTTCTTCACTGTCCACTACATCTCCAATTTTGGTATCATCTGCAAACTCATTGACCATATCTTCTATGCTTACATCCAAATCATTCATGTAAATGACGAAAAACAGTGGACCCAGCACCAATCCTTGTGGCACGCTATTTGTCACAGGCCTCCAGTCTGAAAAGCAATTCTCCAGCACCACCCACTGTCTTCTGCTTTGAGCCAGTTCTGTATCCAAATGGCTGGTTCTCCCTCTATTCTGTGTGATCCAGTTTTGCTAACCAGTCTACCATGAGTAACCTTGTTGAATGCCTTATTGCAGTCCATATAGATCACGTCCAAGGCTCTGCCCTCATCAATCCTCTTTGTTACTTGAAAAAACTCAATCAAGTTCATGAGGTACGAACAGGACATTGGTTAGGCCACCATATTGGGGGGGGTGGGGTGGTGATGGCCTAATGGCATTACCGCTGGACTGTTAATCCACAGACCCAGATAATGTTCTGGGCACCTGGGTTCAAATCCTGCCATGGCAATGGTGGAATTTGAATTCAGTAAGTATCTGGAATTAAGAGCATAATGATGGCCATGAATCCATTGTCGATTGTTAGAAAAACCCATCCGATTCGCTAATGTCCTTTAGGGGAGGAGACTGCCATCTTTGCCTAGTTTGGCCTGCATGTGACTCCAGACCTTCAACAATGCGGCTGACCCTTAACTGCCCTCTGGACAATTAGGGATGGGCAATAAACGCTGCCTAGCCAGCGACGCCCTCATCCCATGAATGAATAAAGAAAAAGAAATTCCCATGCACAAAGGCATGTTGACTAATCAGTCCTTGCCTTTCCAAATACATGTAAATCCTGTCCTTCAAGATTCCCTCCAATAACTTGGTCACCACTGATATCAGGCTGTCATCAGTCGAAAGTTCCGTGGCTTTTCCTTACCACCTTTCTTAAATAGTGGAACCATGTTAGCCAACCTCTAGCCTGCAGCACCTCGCCTGTGGCAGCCGATGATACAAATACCTCAGCAATCTCATCTCTGGCTTCCTATAGAGTTTTAGGAACACCTGATCAGGACCCGGGGATTTATCTGCCTTTATGCGTTTTAAAATGTCCAGCACCACCACCTTTGTAATATGGACACTATTCAAGATGTCACTGTTTATTTCCCCACGTTCTCTATCTTCTATATCCTTCCCCACAGTAAACACTGATATACAATACTCGTTCGATATCTCCTCCCAACTCCTGCTCCACACATAGGTGGCCTTGCTAATCTTTAAGGGGCCCTATTCTCTCCCCAGTTGCCCTTTTGTCCTTTAATGTACTTGTAGAATCCCTTTGGATTCTCCTTAACTCTGTTTGCCAGAGCTATCTCATGTCCCCTTTTTGTCCTCCTGATTTTCCTCTTAAGCATATTCCTACTGCTTTTATACTCTTCTAGGGAATCACTTGATTTCTGCTGTACCTGACATATGCTTCCTTCTTCTTCTTGACCAAAGCCTCAACTTCTCTAGTCATCCAGAATTTCCTGCACTCACCAGTATTGCCCTTCACCCTAACAGAAACATACTGTCCCTGGACTGTTGTTATCTCATTTTTGAAGGCTTCCCATTTTCCAGCAGTCCCTTTACCTGCACACATCGCCCCCAATCTACCTTTGAAAGTTCTTGCCTAATACCATCAAAATTGGCCTTCATCCAATTTAGAACTTTAATTTTTAGATCTGGTCTATCATTTTCCATCACTATTTTAAATCGAATAGAATTACGGTCACTGACCACCCCCCCATTGACATCTCAGTCACCTGTCCTGCCTTGTTTCCTAAAAGTAGGTCAAGTTTTGTACCTTCTCTAGTAGGTACTTCCACATACTGAATCAGAAAATCTTCTTGTACACACTTACCATATTCCTCTCCATCCAAGCCTTTAACATCATGGCAGTCCCAGTCCATATTTGGAAAGTTAAAATGCCCTACCATAACCCTGCTATTATTCTTACAGATAACTGAGATCTCCTTACAAATTTGTTTCTCAATTTCCTGCTGATTGTTGCAGGGTCTCGTACAATACCAATAAGGTGATCATCGCAAACTGATTTCTCAGTTCCACTGAAATAACTTCCCTGGAAGTATTCCAAGAATATCCTCCATAAGTACAGCCGTAATGTTATCCCTAATCAAAAACACCACTCCCCCTCCTGTCTTGCCCCCCTTTCTATCCTTCCTATAGCATCTATACCCTGGAACATTAAGCTGCCAGTCCTGTGGATCCCTGAGCCAAGTCTCTGTAATTGCTATGATACCCCAGTCCCATATTCCTAACCATGCCCTGAGTTCATCTGCCTTACCCGTTAGGCCTCTTGCATTGAAATAAATGCAGTTTAATTTATCAGTCCTACCTCGTTCTCCACTTTGTTCCTGCTTGCCCTGTCTGTTTGACTTACACTTTTTCCAACTTTGTCAGTCTCAGACTGATCGCTTTCCTCACCGTCTCCCTGGGTCCCACCCTACCCCTTGCTATTTTAAATCCTCCTGAGCAGCTCCAGCAAATCTCTGCACCGGTGTATTAGTCCCCTTCCAAGTTGGGTGCAATCCCTCCTTATACAGGTCACTTCTACCCCAGAGGACATTCCAATGATCCAAAAATGTGAATCCTTCTCCCCTGCCCAGGCTTTCATGTGCTGTCTCCTCCTATTCCTACCCTCACTAGCTTGTGGCACTGGGAGTGATCCAGATATTACTACCCTCGTGGACCTACTTTTTAAATTCTGCCTAACTTTCTATATTCTCTTCTGAGAATCTCATCTTTTTCACTTCCTATGTCGTTAGTTCCAATGTGTACAATGACCTCCTGCTGGTCTTGCTCCCCTTTAAGAATATTCTGAACCCTCTCCGAGATATCTTTGATCTTGGCTCCAGGAAGGCAACACACCATTCTGACGTATAGCTGTTGGCCGCAGAATCGTTTGTCTGCGCCTGTAACTAGAGAATCCCCTATCACAGTCGATTGCTCGGAACCTGGTGTACCCCTCATTACCGTAGCTCCTGTCTCAGTACTAGAAACGTGGCTGTCTGTGCTACATTCCCCTCAGAGTGCATCACCCCCCTACATTTTCCAAAACAGCACACTTGTTTGAGATAGGGACAACCACAGGAGAGTCCTGCACTACCTGACTCCCTGTCCTACCTTTCTTGAAGATCACCCATCCCACCTGACTGTATCTTTGGTTTATCTCCCTCTCTGCAACTGCCATCCATTAAAGCCCCTTGCTCCTGTAAATTCCTTGTTGCCTGTAACTGCTGCTCCAACCAATCCATGCGATTCGACAGGATTTGCAGCCAAACACACTTCCTGCAGACGTAATCATCAGTAACGTGGAAACTCTCCCTAATCTCTCTCATCCAGCAGGAAGAACACATCACTCTACTGAAGGCCATCCTTGCACCTTAACAATTTACAGACCCAGAAAATAGTCTTACTGCTCTAAAATCACTGCTCCAGGCTAGCTCAGTATCTATGTTTTTATATTTTTAAAAGTTTAATCAAGAGACAGATCTCAATAACAACATATAATAAAGGAAAAACCCCACTCCACTCACTATTGTAGATTTACAAAAGAAAACCAGTAGGGTTATTAGAATTAGAATCCCTACAGTGTGGAAACAGGCCCTTCGTCCCAACAAGTCCACACTGACCCTTGGAGCTTCCCACCCAGACTCATCCCCCTATAACCCACACACCCCTGAACACTATGGGCAATTTAGCATGGCCAGTCCACCTAGCCTGCACATCTTCGGACTGTGGGAGGAAACCGGAGCACCCGGAGGAAACCCATGCAGACACGGGGAGAACGTACAAACTCCGCACAGACAGTCACCTGGGGCTGGAATCGAACCCGGGTCCCTGGCGCTATGAGGCTGCAGTGCTAACCACTGAGCTACCGTGCCGCCCGTTATATTCTAAAAAGCCACTTAACTGTCCCCCTGCTGTAAGTTCCCACACAGCAGGTTTCTCCAAGGTCAGCGATGAATTTCGCTATTTGTTTATTTTTCTTAGAATGATCTCCGATGTTCAGAGGTACTTGAAAACAGACAGCAAAGGCAGTTGCTATGCAGATTCCTGCTAGGTCAGACAGCAGTGTAGATTTCTTTCTCCGTTTGAATCACTGCCCGAGTGGTCACTGCCCTTTGTCGTCTTCCTTTTTAAAGTGCCGTTGTTTTGATACGTTTTTATCCCAAAGTTCCAAAACAATGCAATGGTTTATGAAACAGTAATTCCTGCTCCTAGAATTCAAGGAAATCAGCTCCAACACTGAAAATACCTCAAAAAAGGTACAGCTCTTACAGCCACAATTTTTTTCCCATCCTCCATCTTAGATTACCCAGAAAATTCCACCATCTAGCAACTCAAGGCTGGGCATCCATGGAAATGCTGTGGACCAGCAGCAGCAGAATTGTACTCCAACACAATCTGCAACCTAAGGGCCTGGCATATCCCCCACTCAATGATTACCATCAAGTCTGGGGATCAGCCCTGGTTCAATGGAGAGTGCAGGAGGGCATGCCAGGAGCAGCATGAAGTATCCGTAAAAGTAAGGTGGCACCATTTTGAAACTACCAACAGGACTACTTATGTGCCAAACTGTATAAGCAGCAAGTGATAAACAGAGCTAAACCATCCCATAAAGAATGGGTCAGATCTAAACTCTGCAGTATTGCCATATTCAGTCATGAATGGTGTGGACAGTGAAACGACTCAGTGGAGGAGGGGGGAGCTCCACAAATATCCCCATCCTCAATGAAGGAAGCGCTGGACACATCACTGCAAAAGATAAAGCTGAACCATTTGCAGCACTTTTCAGCCAGAAGTGCTGAATGAATGATCCATCTTCCCCCAACCGCTCCCCCACCACTGGTCCCCAGCATCACAGGTACCAGCCTTGAGCCAATTTAGTTTACTCCACTTGATATCAAGAAACTGGATACTGCCAAGGCTGTGGGCCCTGACAACATTCCGGCAATAGTACTGGAGACTTGTTCTCCAGACCTTGCTGCTCCGCTAGCCAAAGTTAGAACAAAGCAGGACAAATTCAACCCAGCCAGTTACTGCTCCCTTCAGTCTACTCTCGATCATCAGTAAAGTGATGGAAGGTGCCATCAACAGTGCTACCAAGCAGCACTTGCTCAGCAATAACCTACTCTTTAATGCATAGTTTGGGTCCTGCCAGGGTCAGTGGGCTCTTGACCTCATTATAGCCTTAGTTCGAACATGGACAGAAGATTTGAATTCCAGAAGTAACGAGAGAGTGATAGCCTTGACATCAAGGCTGCATTTAACCAACTGTGAATCAAAGAGCCCTAGCAATACTGGAATCAATTGGTATCGGGGGCAGACTGTACACTGGTTGGACTCATACCTGGCACAAAAGAAGATGGCTGTGGTTGTTGGAGGTCAGTCATCCTAGCTCCGGGACATCTCTGGATGTGTTTCTCAGGGTAGTATTCTAGGCCCAACCATCTTCAGCTGCTCCACCATTGACCTTCCTTCCATCACAAGGTCAAAGGTGGGGATGTTCGCCAATGATTGCACAATGTTCAGCACCATTTGTGACTCCTCAGATGTTGAAGCAATTCATGTGTAAATGCCACAAGGTCTGGACAGTATCCAGGCTTGAGCTGACAAGTGGCAAGTAACATTCATACCACACAAATACCAGGCAATGACCATCTCCAATAAGTGACAATCTAACTGCTGTCCCTTGACATTCAGTGGTATTGCCATCATTGTAGTGGACTTGCCTCATAAAGGAGCTACTAGAGCAGGACAGAGGCTAGGAATACTGTGGTAAGTAACTCACTCCTGAATCCCAAATTGTGTCCACCCACTGCAAGGCACAATTCCGATGTGTGATGGCATACTGCCCACTTGCTTAGATGTGTGCGGCACCAGTAACACTGAAGATATTTGACATCATCCAGGACAAAGCAGCTTGCTTGACTGGTACCACATCCACTTACATCCACCCTCCACCACTGATGCTCAGTAGCAGCAGTGTGTGCTATATACAAGATGCACTGCAGAAATTCACAAAGGATCCTTTGACAGCACCTTCCAAGCCCACAACCACTTCCATCAGGAAGGACAAGGGCAGCAAATACTTGGAAACACCATCACCTGCAAGTTGCCCTCGAAGCCACTCACCATCCTGCCTTGGAAATGTCATTGTACCTTCTCTGTCATTGGGTCAAAATCGTGGAATACCCTCCCTACAGGCATTGTGGGTCAACCTACAGGACTGCGACTCAGTGGTTTAACAAGGCAGCTCACCACCACCTTCTAGGCAACTAAGAACAGGCAATAAATTCTGGCCCAGCCAGTGATGCCCATGTCCCACGAGTGAATACAAAAATTTCTCCTGGTAGCCTAATTTGTCTAATTCAGCAATTGTCCTCAATTCTGTGAAAAATTATCTTTAAAAATCCTTTGCTTACTTGGTTTCTTCCTCTTCTCCCAATCTGTTTTGGAGATGAGCAGATCTTTAAAATTAGCTTCCATGGTGGGTTTTGTAGAAAATCTGATACCAAAGTATTTAAAAAAAAACACTATCTGACCACAGGAACAGTGAAGTCAATCTTTGACACACATGTTAAATCAACCATAAACCAACCATTGAGATGATACATTTGTCTGTTGCAAGAGGCCCCCTCCAACCAAGTGAATGTACATGATGAGCTTATGGTGAAGAGTTCTTGGTTGCCATATTTTCCCAAATTGGAGTTCCCTTAAC
Source organism: Ginglymostoma cirratum (assembly GCA_024137785.1). Taxonomy (NCBI): domain Eukaryota; kingdom Metazoa; phylum Chordata; class Chondrichthyes; order Orectolobiformes; family Ginglymostomatidae; genus Ginglymostoma; species Ginglymostoma cirratum. Next base: position 353,552 of record JAHRHZ010000105.1, read on the forward strand.
AAAAAATGTGCAGTTGCACATTGTGTATGCTTGTGTAATAGTTATGGTGCGAGAGAAGTGGCGTAGAGGTTTTGAATTAAATCCTATCATAGCAAATTATGAAATGTTGTTCAATAAACCTGGTAACTTTTATAAAGCATCAAAAAGAATGACCACTTGTGAAAAAAAATCTCACTTGTTCATGAATGATTCCAGATCAACGCTGCGCATTTGCCTCAGTCCTCTGTAGCAAACCTCTCGCTCCCATTTTACCAACTTCTTAAACTAATGTTAAAAATGTAATAGTTATATTATAAACAACAGCTGTTGCTCTGTTTAGTTGTTTATTTACAAAACCATTCATTGCATTTGACGTTCTTTTATGGTTCAGTGAGTGGTAACTTCGAGGTATGTTTGTTTAGGCAGATGATGAGCATTATATCCCAAGGGCTGTTCTACTGGACTTGGAACCTCGTGTGATTCATTCAATCCTAAATTCACCTTACGCAAACCTGTACAACCCAGAGAATATCTACCTGTCAGAGCATGGCGGAGGTGCAGGCAACAATTGGGCCAGTGGCTATTCTCAGGTGGGTATTGCTTAGAATGCTAACAAGACTGCAATCCAGGGCAATCAATTATTTAAGAAAATTTAAATGAAATCAAGTGGAATCAAATTTGTGAAAGGCATATCTTATTTGACTAATTTCTTAATGTTCTTTAAGGAAGTAACAAGGAATATGAATAAAGGGAAATGTAAGGATTTGTCATAGTTAGATTTCCAGTAAGCATTTGACAAGTTGCCAAATCAAAGGTACTGCACAAAATAAAAGCTCATGTTGTGGATGATAACACATTACCATGGATAGAAGATTGGTTGGCTAATAGGAAATTTTGGAGTTTCCACAGCAGAATGCCACAGGGATCAGTGGCTGGGGCCTCGACTATTTACAGTTTCTCTGAATGATTTGGTTGAGGCCTCCAAATGTGTAGTAGCTGCATTTGCTGATGAGACAAAGACAGATAGGGAGATACTTTGCGAAGAGAATATAAAGAGCCTGCAAAGGGACATTAGTTAGTTTAAATGAGTTGGGAGGTAGAAATATGGCAGATAATGTAAAATGTGAACTTGTCCACTTTGGCAGGAAGATAGAAAAACAGTGTGTTATTTAAATGAACAGAGATTGCGGAGTTGAGAGGTACAGAGTTATATGGGTGTCCTAGTACAAAAGGTTTGTATGTAGGTACAGCAAGTGATTAGGAGTACAGATGAAATGTCGGCATTTATTGCATGAAGCAAGGAATATATAAGTAGAGATGTTATGTTACCATTTCTGCAGCACATTTATGAGATCACATCTAGAGTACTACATAGTTCTGGTCTCTTTATTTAAGAAAGGATAGAAATATTGTAGAGCAGTTAGAGAAAGTTCACTTGACTTTTACCTGGGATGGAAATGTTATCATATGAGGAAAGGTTTGACAGGCTGGGCCTGTATGCATTGGAGTTTAGGAGAACGAAAGATGATGCTATTGAGACATGGGCAAACTGGAGGGGTCTTGACAGGGTGCTTGCTGAAATGATATTCTCTTTTGTGGGGAATACTAGATGCCAATGTTGTAGCTATACTAGAATAGCTTGGTGAAGGCCACAGCTGGTTCTGGAGCACAGGTCTCCAGAACTGTTGTCGAATGTTGTCAGCGCCCATCGTCTTTGTAGTATACAGTGTCCCAAACCATTTCTTGATATCGTGTGGAATGAATTCAATTGGCTGAGGACCGGCATCTGTGATGTTTTGGTGATAGTGATCACAACTCCCTGATCTTTACTTTGGTCATGGAGAGGGATAGGAGCAGACGGTTTGGCAAAGTATTTAATTAGGGGAGAGGGAATTACAATGCTATTAGGCAAGAACTACGGAGCACCAGTTGGGATCAGATGTTCTCAGGGAAATGCACAATAGAAATGTGGAGGTTGTTTAGGGAGCAGTTGCTACAGGTACTGAATATGTTTGTCCAAATGAGGCAAGGAAGGGATGGGAAGGTGAAGGGACCTTGGATGACAAGACATGTGGAACACCTAGTCAAGAGGAAGAGGGAAGCTTACTTAAGGTTGAGGAAGCAAGTATCAGACAGGACTCCAGAGGCCTACAAGGTAGCCAGAAGGAACTGAAGAATGGACTTAGGAGAGTGAGAAGGGGATATGAGAAAACCTTGGCAGGTAGGATGAAGGAAAACCCCGAGGTATTCCATGCTGATGTGAGGAACAAGAGGATGGCCAGTGAGGGTGGGGCCGATCAGGGATAGTGGAGGGAACTTGTGCACGGAGTCAGAGGAGATAGAGGAGGTCCTTAATGAGTACTTTGCTTCAGCATTCACCGGTGAGAGAGACCTTGACGTTTGTGAAGACACCATGAAACAGGCAGATATGCTTGCACAGGTTGATGTTAGCAAGACGATGTGCTAGAAATAATAGATAAGTCCCCTGGGCTAGACAGGATATACCCAAGGTTACTATGGGAAGTGAAGGAAGAGATTGCTGCCCCTTTGGCAATGATCTTTGCGTCCTCACTGTCCACTGGCGTAGTACCAGAAGATTGGGAGGTGGCAAATGTCATTTTCTTGTTCAAGAAAATCCTGGAAATTACAGACCAGTCTGTCTGTCTTCTGTGGTGGGCAAATTATTGGAGGGGATTCTGAGAGATAGTATTTACGATAATTTGGAAAAACACAGTTTGATTAGAAATAGTCAGCATGCCTTTGAGAGGGGCAGGTCATGCCTCACAAGCCTTATAAATTCTTTGAGGATGTGACAAAACACATCAATGAAGGTAGAGCAGTGAATGTGGTGTATATGGATTTTAGCATAGCATTTGATAAGGTTCCACACAGTAGGCTCATTCAGAAAGTAAGGAGGCATGGGATTCAGGGAAATTTGGCTGTCTGGATACAAAACTGACTGTCCAATAGAAGACAGAGCGTCGTAGTAGATGGAAAGTATTCAACCTGGATCTCGGTGATCAGTGGTGTTCTGCAGGGATCTGTTCTGGGACCTCTGCTGTTTGTGATCTTGATAAATGACTTGGATGAGGGAAGTGTAAAGGTGGGTTAGTACATTTGCCGATGACACTAAGGTTGGTAGAGTTGTGGACAGCGTGGAGGGCTGTTGTAGGTTGCAGCGGGACATCGACAGGATGCAGAGCTGGGCAAAAAACTGGCAGATGGAATTCAACCCAGAAAAATGTGAAGTGGAGAGAGATAAAAGGTACTGCAGATACTGGAGAATCCGAGATAACAAGCACGGGGCTGGATGAACACAGCAGGTCAAGCAGCATCATAGGAGCAGGAAAACTTGACGTTTCGGGCCTAAACCCTTCGTCAGAAATGTGAAGTGATTCATTTTGGAAGGTCGAATTTGAATGCAGAGTACATGGTTAATGGCAGGATTCTCGGCAGCGTGGAGGAACAGTGGGATCTTCGGGTCCACGTCCATAGATCCCTCAAAGTTGCTACCCAAGTTGATAGGGTTGTAAAGAAAGCGTATGGTGTGTTGGCTTTCATTCGCAGGGAAATTGAGTTTAAGAGCCATGAGGTTATGCTGCAGCTGTATAAAACTCTGGTTAGACCACACATTGGAATACTGTGTTCAATTCTGGTCACGTCATTATAGGAAGGATGTGGAAGGTTTAGAGAGGGTGCAGAGGAGATTTACCAAGATAAGAGGGTGCAGAGGAGATTTACCAACATGCTACCTGGACTGGAGGGCAGGTCTTATGAGGAAAGTTTGAGGGAGCTGGGGCTTTTTTCATTGGAACGAAGAAGGATGAGAGGTGACTTGATAGTGTTTTACAAGATGAGAGGCATAGATAGAGTGGATAGTCAGAGACTTTTTCACAGGGCGGAAATGACTGTTATGAGGGGTCATAATTTTAAGGTGATTGGAGGACGATATAGGGGGATGTCAGAGGTAGGCTCTTCAAACAGAGAGTGGTGGGCGAGTTGAATGCACTGCCGGCAGTGGTAGCGGAGTCAGATACTTTAGAGACTTTTAAGCGACTCTTGGATAGGCACATGGAGGATAGTAAAATGTAGGGTATGCAGGGTAGATTGATCTTAATCTTAGGTCAGCACAACATCGTGGGCTGAAGGGCTTGTAGTGTGCTGTACTGTTCCATGTTAGAACACAGAACATAGACCAGTATGGCACAGTACAGGTCCTTTGGCCCACAATGTTGTGCCAAACTTTCACCCTAAACCTAAGGTCTATCTAACCTCCACCCCTACCGTATACTATCATCCATATGCCTATCTCATAGCCGCTTAAATGCTCCTAATGAGGCCGACTCCACTACCCTCTCCGGCAATGCATTCCACGCCCCTACCACTCTCTGGGTAAAGAACCTACCTCTGACGTCTTCCCTATATCTACCTCCACTCACTTTAAAACTATGCCCCCTCGTAATAGCTACCTCCACCTGAGGAAAAAGTCTTTGGCTGTCCACTCTATCTATACTTCTGATCATTTTGTACACCTCTATCACGTCACCTGTCATCCTTCCTCTGTTCTAAAGAGTTTAGCCCTAGCTCTCTCAACCATTCCTCGTAAGACCTTCCCTCCATTCCAGGCAACATCCTGGTAAATCTCCTCTGCACCTTTTCCAACGCTTCCACATCTTTCCTGTAATGAGGTGACCAGAACTGGACATAATACACCAGAGATAAAAAGGTACTGCAGATGCTGGAGAATCCGAGATAACAAGCATGGGGCTGGATGAACACAGCAGGTCAAGCAGCATCATAGGAGCAGGAAAACTTGACGTTTCGGGCCTAAACCCTTCATCAGAAATGGGGGAGGGGAAGAGGGTTCTGAAATAAATAGGGAGAGAGGGGGAGGCGGATAGAGGATGGATAGAGGAGAGGATAGGTGGAGAGGAGGCACCAGATGTGGCCGAACCAGGGTTTTGTATAGCTGGAGCATAACTTCACGGCTCTTGAACTCAATCCCTCTATTAATGAAAGCTAATACACCATACGCCTTCTTAACAACTCTATCCACCTGGTTGGCAGCTTTCAAGGAACTGTGGACATGAACCCCGAGATCCCTCTGCTCCTCCACACTGCCAAGAATCTTTCTGTTAACCCTGTGTTCTGCTTTCAAGTTTGTTGTTCCAAAATGAATCACCTCACACTTTTCAGGGTTAAACTCCATCTGCCACTTCTCAGCCCAGCTCTGCATCCTATCAGTGTGTCCTTTTGTAACCTAGAACAGCCCTCCACACTATCCACAACTCAAACCACCTTCGTATCGTCCGCAAACTTACTTATCTACCCTTCCACTCCTACATCCAAATCATTTACAAAAATCACAAATAGAAGAGGACCCAGAACAGATCCTTGTGGTACACTACTTGTAACTGAGCACCATGTTGAATATATTCCGTCCACTACCATCCTTTGTCTTCTTAGGGTCAGCCAATTTCTGAATCCAATCTGCCATGTTTCCCTGTATCCCATGCCTCCTTTCTTTCTGCATGAGCCTACCATGGGGAACCTTATCAAACCCCTTACTTAAATCCATGTATACCACATCCACTGCTCCACCTTCATCCACGTGTTTGGTCACTTGTTCAAAGAATTCAGTAAGGTTTGTGAGGCATGATCTACCACTCACAAATCCATGCTGACTATAACGAATCAAACTGTGCCTGTCCAAGTGATCATCATGTTCTATGTTTGGAATTGCAAGAGGAAGCTGAGATGGACCATTCAGTCAGTACTTCTGTTTGAAGATGGATGCATATACATCAGTCTTATCTTTTGCACCTATGCTGGGCTCTGACGTAATTGAGATTAGTTGTAGAACAGCCTTATTCTATCAGTTGTTTGCTCACCACTATTCATGACTGGATGTTGTAGAACTGTCAGTTTAGGTGTGTTCCATTGGTTTGGGATCGCTTAGATGCATTTGTTCCATTATGCTCCCACTGTTTAGCACATGAGTAGTTTTATGTCGTAGGTTCACTAGGTTGTCACCTCATTTTTAGGTGTGCCTGGTCTGCTGCTGGAATGCTGTCCTGTACTCTTCATTGAACCAGGTTTGATCTTCTGGCTTGATAGTAATGGTAGAGCGGGGGAAATGACAGGCCTTGAGATTACAGATTGTGGTTGAATACACTTCTGCTTTTGCTGATGGCTCTTAGTGCCACAAGGATGCCCAGGCCTGAGTTAATAGACCTGTTCAAAATTTGTCCCGTTTAGCACAGAGGTAGTGCCAAACAATACGACTTTGTCCCACAAGTTATGTGCAGTGGTCACTTTCACTGTTGCTTGAGTATTTGGTGGGACAGCTTTCCCAATGCTGGCACAAGTCCAAGATGTTAGTAAGCAAGATCTTGTAGGGGTTGGCGGTGATGTGCTTGCCGTTGTTCCTTCCAGTACCTAGGTTGATACTGGGTGGCCTGTCAGTTTTACTCCTTTCTTTAGACTTTATAGTGATTTTGCACATAACTGTGTTAGTGACTTATTTGGCTACTTCACGGTCCATCATATTGCTGCAAATCTGGATTTCACATGAAAGCTAGATTGGATAAGGTCAAAAAGTTTCTTTGTTGGATTCTTTTCCCTAAAGAAGCTTGATGGGTTTTTACGATGACCAACAACGCAAAATGCAATGTTGCCATTAGACTGGGTTTTAATTCCAGCTTTTTGAATTGAATTTTACCTTATACCTTGGTGGGATTTGAACTCATGTTCCCAGAACATTAGCCTGGGTCTGTATATTATGAGTGTCTTTTTCCATAATGCATAATTACATTACCACTATGCCCACTGGTTGGCATTCATCCTTGCGCTTAATAAACGGGTTTATCAAAGAACAGTACTGTACAGTAAAGGCCCTTCAGCCCACCAAGACTGCATCGACACATGATGCCTTTCTAAGCTAAAAATCTATTGCCTGTATGTGGTCAGTATTCCTCTATTTCTTGCCTAATCATACATCCGTCAAGATGCCTCTTAAACATTGCTATTGTATCTGCCTCCACCATCACCTCTAACAGTGCATTCCAAGCACTTACCACACTCTGTGTTTAAAAAAAGAAACTTGCCTCTCGCGTTTCCTTTAAACTTACCCCCTTTTAATGTTAAACCTGTGTCCCTTGGTAATTGACTTTTCTAACCTGGGAAGAAGACTCTGATTATCCATGCCTGTAATAATTTTGTAAACTTCTATCAGGTCACCCCTCATCTTTCGCCTTTCAGGTGAAAAGAAACGAAGTTTGATCAATCTCTCCTCAAAGCTAATAACCTCCAAACCAGGCAACATGCTGGTAAATCATTTCTGTACCTTCTTAAAAGCCTCCACATTCTCTGGTAATGGGGTTACCAGAACTGTACCTGAATGTGACGACTGCTTTTCGTCATTTATATAAATGATTTGGATTTGAACATAGGAGGTATCGTTAGTAAATTTGCATATGACACCAAAATTGGAGGTGTAGTGCACAGTGAGGAATGTTACCTCAGAGTACAACAGGATCTTTATCAGATGGGCCTATGGGCCAAGGAGTGGCAGATGGAGTTTAATTTGGATAGATGTCAGGTGCTGCATTTTGGATAGGCAAATACGGGCAGGACTTATACACATAATGGTAAGGTCCTGGGGGATGTTGCTGAACAAGGAGACCTTGAAGTGCAGGTTCATAGTTCCTTGAAAGTGGAGTCACAGGTAGATAGGATAGTGAAGAATGCATTTGGTATGCTTGCCTTTATTGGTCAGTGCTTTGACTATTGGAGTTGGGAGGACATATTGCAGCTGTACATGACATTGGTTAGGCCAGTATTGGAATGCTGCGTACAATTCCGGTCTTCCTGCTATTGGAAGGATACTGTGAAACTAGGAAGGGTTCAGAAAAGATTTATAAGGATATTTCCAGAGTTGGAGGGTGAGAGCTATAGGGACAAGCTGAATAGACTGGGGCTGTTTTCCTTGGAGCGTCAGAGGCTGAGGGGTGACCTTATAGATTTTTATAAAATCATGAGGGGCGTAGGTAGGGTAAATAGGCAAGGCCTTTACCCTGAGGTGAGGGAGTCCAAAACTGGAGGACATAGGTTTAAGGTGAGAGGGGAAAGATTTAAGAGGGACCTAAAGGGTAACTTCTGCATGCAAAGGGTGCTGCCTGTATAGAATGAGCTGCCAGAAGAAGTGGTGGATGCTGATACAAATACCATGTTTGAAAATCATGTGGATGGGTGTATGAATAGGAATGGTTTTGAGGGATATGGGCCAAATGCTGGCAAATAGGACTAGATTTATTTAGGATATCTGGTCGTCATGGACGAGTTGGACTGAAGGATCTGTTACCATGTTGTACAGCTCTATGACTCTAAAACACTATAACTAAAGTTCTTATAGAACTGCAACATGGCTTGCCAATTTTTATATTCTAACCCTTGACCAATGAGGGCAAGTGTACCATATATCTGCTTGATCACCTTATCCACTTGCGTTACCACTTCCAGGAACTGTGGATCTGTATGCCTAGCTTCCTGTATAATTTGGTGCTACTAAGGGTTCTGCCATTTACTGTGAACTTCCCTCTTGCATGAGCTGTCCCAAAATGCATCATCTTGAGTTTGTCCAGGTTAAATTTCATCTGCCATTTTTATGCCGAAGTCTCCAGCCAATCTCTATCCCGTGTATCCTCTGGCAATCCTCCTCACCATCCACAGATGCCCCAGTGTTTGTGTCATCTGCAGACTTACTAATCAGCCACCTACATTCTCCTCTAAATCATTTATATATATTACAAACAACAGGGCTCCCAGCGCTGACCCTTGCAGAACACCACTGGTCACAGACTTCCAGTCATAACAACATCCTTCCACCTCTACTCTCTATCTTCTGTGATAAAGCCAGTTCTGTATCCATCTTACCAACAAACCGCGGATCCTGTGTGTCTTCATCTTTTGTGTCAGCCTGCCAGGAAGGAGCTTGTTTAAAGCCTTGCTAAAGTCCGTATAGACAGCATCTACTGCCCTCTCTCCTCAATAATGTCACTTGCTCAAAAGAAACTCTATCAAGTTTGTGAGACATGACCTTGCCTGCACAAAGCTATGCTGTCTATCACTGATAAGTCCATATTTTTCCAAATCTGAGTGAATCCTATCCGTCAGAATCTTCTCTCATAATTTCCCCACCATTGACATTATGCTCATGATCTGTAATCCCTTGTTGCCCTTCTTTAACAAAAGAAAGATTTCATGCAAGACCCTAGTAATGTCCTTTCCTGCCTCCCTCAGCATTCTGGGATAGATCCTATCAAGTCCTGGGAACTTGTCCACCTTAATGCTTTTCAAAACACGCAACATCACCAACTTTTTTATATTGACATGCCCTACAATATCAGCATTCCCCTCTGAGACTCACCATCCATCATGCCGTTGTCTCCTGTCAATACCGAATCAAAGTACTTACTAATAACCTCGTCCACTCCCTCTGTTTCCACACACAAATTCCCTCCTTTGTCCTTGAGTGGACCTATCCTTTTCCTAACTACCGTCTTACTCCTTATGCATACGTAAAATGCCATGGGATTTTTCCTTAATCCTGTTTGCCAAAGACATTTCATGGCCCCTTTTAGCCTTCCTAATTCCTGCTTGAGTTCTATCCTGCTATCTTTGCATTTGTCAAGAGCTCTGTCTGTCTTCAGTTTCCTGAACCTTATGTACACCTTTTTCTTTTTGACTAAGCTCTCAATTTCTCTTGTCATCCAAGAGAATCATGTCATTCCTTATCCTTCATTTTCACTTGAACATGCCGGTCCTGAACTCTAATCAATCAGCTGGCCTTTAAAAGATTCCCACTTGCCAGATGTAAATTTACCCTCAAACAGCCACCCCCAATTTACATTCCCCAGTTCCTGCATAAGACTGTGATAGTTTGCCTTTTCCAATTTAGAACATTTACCTGAGGACTACTCTTATTGTTATCTGTAAATAACTTAAACTTACAAAATTATGGTCACTGTTCCTAAAATGCAACCCCACTGAAACTTCAAACACCTACGAGTTCATTCCCCAACACTAGGCATAGTATGGCCCCTTCCCCCAGTTGGACTATCTACATATTGTTTCAACAAGCTGTTTTGGACACACCCAACAAAGTGGGTCCCCAGAACATTAAGCTGCCAGTCTTGTCTTTGTCTCAACCAAGTTTCTGTAATTGCTACAACATCATAGTTTTATATATATTAATTAAAGAGGTGGCAGATGGAATACAATGTGTAAAGGTGTGAGGTTATGCACTTTTGTAGGAAGAATAGAGGCGTGAAGTATTTTCTAAAAGGGGAAAGGCTTCAGAAAGCTGAAGCGCAAAGGATTTGGAAGTCCAAGTGCAGGATTCTTCTACGGTTAACATGCAGGTTCAGTTAACGGTTAGGAAGACAACATTGAGGGCTAGAATACAAGAGCAGAGATATACTGCTGAGGCTGTATAAGGCTGTGGTCAAACTGAATTTGGAATATTAGAGTAGTTTTGGACCCTGTATCTAAGGATGGATGTGCTGCCTTTAGAGGGGGGTTCCAGAGAAGATTTGTGAGAATGATCCCGGGGATGAAGGGCTTGTGATATTAAGGCGGTTGAGGACTCTGGGTCCGTACTTGATGGAGGTTAAAGGGCTGAGAGGCTTCTGATTGAATCTTACAGAATACTGAGAGGCCTGGATAGAGTGGACATGGAGATGATATTTCCACTAGTAGGAGATTCTAGCACCTGAAGGCATAGCTTCAGAATTAAGGGACAACCATTTAGAACTGAGCTGAGGAGGAATTTTGTCAGCCGGAGGGTGGTTAATCTGTGGAATTCATTGCTGCAGAGGACTATGGAGGCTAAGTCATTTGAGTGTATTTAAGGCTGGGATAGGTTTTGGTTAGTAAAGAGATCAAGGATTACAGGGAGAAGGCAGGCAAATGGGATCGAGAAACACATCGGCCATGATCAAATGGCTGAGCAGACTTGATGGGCCAAATGGCCTTATGGTTTAATCCAAGCTTTAGCTTCATCTGCTTTCCCAATCATTCTCCTCAGTATTAAAACCAATACATCTCAGACGGCCAGTCCTGCTGTGTTCAACAACCTCTTGAGTGTCTGTTCTTCCTCTTAGTCTTACATGCCTTAGTCTCTGACTCCTCTCAGTCAATTTATCTGACTTTTATTTATTATTTATTTATTGTTACAAAAGCAGCCTTTGCTGGCGAAACCCAGTAGGTCTGGCAGCAACTGATGGAAGAAAGTAGAATTTGATGAAGGTCACTACTCTCGAACCAGATCTGAGTTCCGCCAGCAATTTCTGTTTTTGTTTCCAATCTCCAGAATCCGCAGTTCTTTGTTTTCTTGATGTATGCTTCGTTAGCCACTTTGTGAGAAGTTCTTTATTTTAAAAATTGTGGTTGAGTCCTTTTTTTTCTTTGAATAGGGTGAGAAAATCCATGAAGATATTTTTGATATTATTGACCGAGAAGCTGACGGCAGTGACAGTTTGGAGGTGAGTCCAAGCTTTTAGTTGGTTTTTGGATACTCTGTTGAACTTTGTGATTGATCAGCAGCCACCTCATCAGCATTCTGTTTTAACATTTCAATCAAGCAGATTAATTCCTGAACCCTTGAATTCTTTAATTATGAGACCAGGATACTAAGTAGTGAGAGTTACGGGATGGCTGTTTTTATTTAAATGCTGGGTTACCCTATAATTGGCATTTATAGCATCTCTGCCTGGGTTATCCAAAATTTGGACTTCAAACCATTAAACCTATGACACAGTAGCTAAAAAAAGCAAAAATAAGAGTTCATTGATTCATTTCTGAGATGATGCCTGGCAAATAAGTACTTGGCTGTGTCATTAACCATAGGAAAAATTGTAGGCAATCCCTAGGTTTGTCACCCGTTTTGTAACAGACCCTGAACCATAATAACAACAAACATTCTGACTTAAGTTTGCAGTGATTTTCAGTTTTTGATATGAGCCATTTATATCCGTGCTTTGACTCCATCAGAGGTGTTGTAATGTAGGAATTGAGTTTTTTGGCAAAACAGAATTGAGTCTGGTAAGGTGGTTTGTACTTTGTATCAAACTGTATGTAGCTGCTCAAAGTGTAGCGGTATGCCATCGATAGTGAGTGTAATTTTCACTTGAATCGAGGTGAAGGATGCCAGTGCAAAACAATGAACATTGCCGTATTATTACCCAGAATCAACATCTAGTCAACATCAGATCCAAGTATGGCTAGATGCTAAATTCTTACCCTATTTAAAACCATTTTGAGAAAACTCACTCTACTGAACCTTTGTGATTGTTTCAGAGATAAAAGGTACTGCAGATGCTGGAGAATCCGAGATAACAAGCATGGGGCTGGATGAACACAGCAGGTCAAGCAGCATCATAGGAGCAGGAAAACTTGACGTTTCGGGCCTAAACCCTTCATCAGAAATGGGGGAGGGGAAGAGGGTTCTGAAATAAATAGGGAGAGAGGGGGAGGCGGATAGAG
>JAHRHZ010000105.1:366473-427520 GCA_024137785.1 Ginglymostoma cirratum
CTCCCCCAACCGCATCCCAAAACCAGCCCAGCTCATCTCCACCTCCCTAACCTGTTTTTCCTCTCACCCCAAGCCACACCCCCATCTCCTATCTACTAACATCATCCCGCCCCCTTGACCTGTCCATCCTCCCTGGACTGACCTATCTCCTCCCTACCCCCCTACCTACACTCACCTTTACTGGCTCCATCCCCGCCTCTTCGACTTGTCTGCCTCCTCTCCACCTATCCTCTCCTCTATCCATCCTCTATCCGCCTCCCCCTCTCTCCCTATTTATTTCAGAACCCTCTTCCCCTCCCCCATTTCTGATGAAGGGTTTAGGCCCGAAACGTCAAGTTTTCCTGCTCCTATGATGCTGCTTGACCTGCTGTGTTCATCCAGCCCCATGCTTGTTATCTTTGTGATTGTTCATGTTTTTCACCTAGTCTCTTCAATATGAGCTCTATCGAAATCTGGGTCTGAGAGATAAAAGGTATACTACTCATGAGTCAAAGTGCTAACCTGGCATCTGATCCATTTTCCATATACTAACAAGATCTGAAATGGTGAGGTTCACTTGGGTTTGAAGAAAGCAAATGGGTTGTGGAATAATGTAATGTGGGATTAGGTTGTTTTTGACCTGTGCAGATGTGATGGGCCAAAGGGCATTTATCTGTGCTGTAGATTTTTGTGACTGAGCTACAGACCCAGCAGACAAATGACCAGGATAGGTTACGCAATGTGGGCTTGAGGATTATATAGAGTCACACTGTGTGAAAACAGACCCTTCGATCCAACAGGTCCATGCTGGCCATAATCCCAAACTAAACTAGTCCCACATGCCTGTGCTTAGTCTATATCCCTCCAAAAATTTCTTATTTACGTACTTAGCTAAATGTCTTTTAAACGTTGTAATTGTACCCGCATCCACCACTTCCTCTGGAATTTCATTCCACACACAAACCACTCCATGTATAAACAAAAATTGCTCCTCATGTCTTTTTTAAATCTTCTCCTTTCACCTTAAAAATATGTCCCCTAGTCTTGAAATCCCCCACCCTAGGCAAAAGACACCTTATCAATGCCTCTCATGATCTCGTAAACCTCTATAAGGTCACCGCACAGCCTTCTATGCTCCAGTGAATCAAAATAAAAATCTTATACTACTAAAATGTAATAATTGTAAGAACTCTAGAGGATATGTGTAGGCCTTTCGAAAAATTCCATCAGCTCAACTCCATTTGAAAAGAAAATCACATATTTGTTTTTGCATTTTTTGTTATAAAAGAATCAAAGTAAAAATCTGATATTCCTGAAATGTAATAACTGTAAGATGTCTAGAAATAATCTCAGGAGCATTTGCAAGATCCACTCTATTCTCAGTTCATCATTTTAGAATATGTACAATATCAACAGTAAAGAATGGTTTTTAGTTTAACCAAAATCCACAGAAATTGTTGTTAATTGTGTAAGCCCTACCCTTGTTTGTTGTACAAAACTGCAATACCTCACATTTATCCACATCGAACTCAAACTGTTACAGAGAAGGAGAGGTTAAATGAAAGAAAATCCCTGATATTCACTTCATAAGTAACTAGAACAATTTATTTATTTAACCCTAACTGTAAACAAATTAACAGAACTAACAAAATGAACAATTCTCCCTAATTCCTAACTATTCCCTAACTGAACAAAATTCTATTGTTATGTTATTCCAATAAACACAAGTCCCACTTATAACCCAAGTAGTAAGAAAAAAAATTAAAACTTGGTCTTTCAGAGTCCACATAGAATGTGTCTTCTGGAATGCGCTGCCTTCTCCACTGTTTCTCCAGTTATAAATGCCGTTCTTCTGCTGATCCTGCTGTCAGGGATGTTTTCTCTGTGAAGACTCTTAGCTAGAAGTGTCGTAGTACCTTTTATGGATAGATGGTGCTTTCATAGAGAGCTTAGCGATTCCTTGTGAGAGCTAGATGCTTATTTCTCAGATGGTGGTTCACTCTCACACATTTTCAAAAACGCTCCCCTTATATACCTTGGATGACATTTCAATTTTCTTACAATAGCATTGGTCCAAGTTGTCAAAACCATCAGATTTAGTTCAATTGGCTTTCAATCGCTAAGTGCTTTGTTTAAATTAATTGGCTGATTCCAGCTCATTGCCAAAATATCAAAACAAGCCTAAGATTACCAATCACACAGACAATTGATAGATGTTTCCATTTTAGAACTGGCTGTACATCTTCAGCTACATATAGACACCTTTTTTTCTATGTAAATCTCTAAGCTTAGAAAAACAGTTCATCTCTTAAAGGAACCATACACTGTTCTCCCTTATCTTTTTATAAATTCTAGCTTCCTGCCTTCCGATTCATGAGTACTCTACAGAACTTTGTAACATACCAAAATGCAATACCTTGCATTTATCCAGATTGAACTCCATATGCCATTTTTCAGCCCATTGACCGATTCCTTTATCACGATTCCTTTATAATCGTAGAAAACGTTCTTCACTGTCTACTGTGCTACCAATTTTGGTGTTTCCTCAAACTTTTAAATCATTTATATAAATGGCAAACAAAAGAGCACCCAGAACAGATTGGTGGGACATTGCTGGTGACAGGCGTCCGGTCTGAAAAGCAGCCCTCCACCATCACACTCTGCCTCTTGCCGTTAAGCCAATTATGTATCCAATTGGCAAGCCCGCCCTGAATCCCATGTGACCTAACTTTAATTAGACTACCATGGGGAACCATGTCGAAGGCTTTGCTAAAATCCAAGTAAACAACATCTGCTGCTCTGCCCTTGATGTTTTTGGTAACTTCCTGAAGAAAACTCAATCAAGTTGGCGAGACACAATTTTCCCCACACAAAACCATGCTGACTGTCCCTAATCAATTTTTGCCTCTCTAAATGTCTGTAAATTCTATCTTTTATAATCACCTCCAAGAATTTAGCCACAACTGAAGTCAGACTCATATAGGAGTGTAGCATTGTCAGAGATGCTTTTAGTTAAATTTGATATTACAAATACATATGACGAAATCATTGACAGTTTGTGTCATCCAGCTTCACACCGTGTTATATCGACAGTTTGTGTCACTTCTGTTGGGAAAAGATGGCTGAGGGGGTGACCTAATTAATAGAAGCATTTAAAAATTATGAAAGATTTTCTCTGTGCCAAGTATATTGAAATGTTTCTTCTGGAGGTTGTCAATATAAAGCAGTAACCAAGAAATCCAGTAGGGAATTCAGAATCAACTTTACGCAGGACGTGGTGAAGATGTTAAAACTCACTCCCATCAGGGGTGATTGAGGTGAATGGTATAGAAACAATTACGGGAAAGCTCAACATCCACATGAAGGAGATGGAATTCGAGGGTAACGATGATGGATTTAGATGAAGAAAGATAGAAAGAGGCTCAAGTGGAACATTAAATGTCAATGGAGAATGTTTGCGCTAAATGGACTGTTTATGTACCATCGATCTTGTGTAATCCTAAACCTTCCCTATATTTAGGTAGATGGCTCTAATTCTAACTCCTACACAATATGTATTTCAGGTCTGACTGTTTGTATTCTGCATCCCATTTCACCCCAGAAACACCCCTGATTCTCTCTCTCATTAAGATCGCTCTACCACACCCATGTTAGAATGTATGTATGTTAATTTGCGACTGGGAGGTGCAGTTGTTTGTTGCGAACTAACCTCCCAGTCGCAACCATTTCAACTCCCCCTCCCATTCCTCAGACGACATGTCCATCCTGGGCCTCCTGCAATGCCACAGTGATGCCACCCGAAGGCTGCTGGAACAGCAAATCATATTCAGCCTGGGAACCCTGCAGCCCAATGGTATCAATGTGGATTTCACAAGCTTCAAAATCTCCCCTCCCCCAACCGCATCCCAAAACCAGCCCAGCTCATCTCCGCCTCCCTAACCTGTTTTTCCTCTCACCTATCCCCTCCTCCCACCTCAAGCCCCACCCCCATCTCCTATCTACTAACATCATCCCGCCCCCTTGACCTGTCCGTCCTCCCTGGACTGACCTATCTCCTCCCTACCTCCCCACCTACACTCACCTTTACTGGCTCCATCCCCGCCTCTTCGACTTGTCTGTCTCCTCTCCACCTATCCTCTCCTCTATCCATCCTCTATCCACCTCCCCCTCTCTCCCTATTTATTTCCAAACCCTCTTCCCCTCCCCCATTTCTGCTGAAGGGTCTAGACCCGAAACATCAAGTTTTCCTGCTCCTATGATGCTGCTTGGCCTGCTGTGTTCATCCAGCCCCACAGCTTGTTATCTCGGATTCTCCAGCATCTGCAGTACCTTTTATCTCTAATCATGGTGCCACGTTTCTCAACCCGATTCTCCTGCCTTCTCCCAGTAATCTTAGATCCTGTTACTAATCTAGAACCTGTCTATATTTGTCTTAAGTACACTCAGTGACTTGCCCTCCACAGCCTTCTGAAGCAATGAGTTCCACAGATTAACCACCTTCTGGCTGAAGAAATTCCTCCTCATTTTAGTTCTAAAGGATCATCCCTTCACTTTGATGTTGTGCCTCAGGTCTTACTGTCACCTACCAGTTTCCACATCCACGCTATCCAGGTGCCTCAGTATTCAGTAAATTTCGGGGAGATCCCTCCTCATCCTTCTAAACTGCATTGAATACACACCCAGAGTCCTCAACCGCTCCTAATTTGACAAGCTCTTTATTCCCAGGATCATTCTTGTAAACCTTCTCTGAACCCCCTACAAGGTCAGCGCATCCTTCCTTAGATGAGGGGCCCAGAACTACTTTCAACACTCCAGATGTGGTCTGACCAGAGCCTTACACAGCCTCAACAGGACATCTCTGCCTTTGTATTCCAGCCCTCTTGAAATGAATACTGACATTGTAGTTACCTTCCTAACTGTTAACTGAATCTGAATGTTAAGCTTTAAGAGAATCTTGAAGTAGGACTCCTAAATCCCTTTGCATTTTCCCCATTTAGAAAATTGTCTGTGCTCTATTCTTCCTACCAAAGTACATAACTTCACACTTCACCACATTGTATTCTAACTTCTTTGCCCACCTCTCCCAACCTGTCCAAGTCCTTCTGCAGCTTCCCTGCCTCCTCAACAGCACCTGTCCCTCCAGCTATCTTTGAGTTACCTGCAAACTTAGCAACAATGCCCTCAGTCCATATCATTCATGTATCATGTGAGTAGTTGTAGTCCCAAACCTGACCCCTGTGGAACTCCACTAGTCACCAGCTACCATCCTGAAAAAGATCACTTTATCACCACTCTCAGCCTTCTGCCAGTCACCCAATCCTCTATCCATGTCAGTACCTTGATTCCCAACACTATGAGCCCCTATCTTATTCACTTACCTCCTGAGCAACACCTTGTGGGAGACCTTCTGGAAATCCAAATGCAGGAATTATTTTATTATTCAGCCACTATGGAACCCGGAGTGTGCTGGTTGATCAAATATTCCAGTTGATCAAGAGGTCCACACAATCAGTGTAAAAACGCACACTAAGTAACAGAAAAGTAATGCAGGGGATATGCATGTCACTGTTACACTTTATTTACAGCATAAATCACTTAAATAAGAATGCAACTTTGCCTTAAATGAAACTTTCTGGCAGAGAGCCTTCTCATTCATATCCTCAACTGACTACTCGGACATTACAGAGTTCGCAATAATACAGTAAACTTTTGGTGTTTCAGGTATATAATTTTTGCTAGTTTATTGAGAGAGCCGGTTCATAAGATGCCAGTTAAAACCAGGCTTGCTATAGATCATGTCCACTAACTCTCCTTTGTTGAACATTAGAAAGGCGATGGTCTAGTGATATTATTGCTAGCCCATTAATCCAGAGACCTGGGTAACGTTCTGGGGACCTGGGTTTGAGTCCCACCATGGCAGATGGTGGAATTTGAATTCAATTTTTAAAAAAATAGGAATCTACTGGTAACAATGAATATTATTGATTGTCGGAAAAACGCATCTGATTCACTAATGTCCTTCAGGGAATGAAATCTGCCATTCTTACCTGGTTTGGCCAAAATATGACTCAAGACCCACAGCAATATGGTTGACTCTCGATTGGCTTCTGAAATGGCCTAGCAAGCCATTCGGTTGTAGCAATCGCTACAAAGTCTCAAAGAAATGAAACTGGATGGAACACCTGGCATATGCACTGGAAAAGACAGTGGCAGAAAAAGCCCTGTCAACCCTGCAAAGTCCTCCTGACTAACATCTGGAGGTAAGTGCCAAAATTGGGAAACCTGTCTCATAGACTAGTCAAACAACAGCCTGACGTAATCATACTCACGGAACCATACCTTACAGACAATGTCCCACACATCACTATCACCGTTCCTGGATATGTCCTGTCCCATTGGCAGGACATAACCAGCAGAAGTGATGACACACTGGCGTACAGTCAGCAGGGAGTTGCTCTGGGAGTCCATAGCATTGACGCTGGACCCCATGAAGCTTAAGATTAAACATGGGCAAGGAAACCTCCTGCTGATTACCATATACCATCCTCCTTCAGCTGATGAATTAATAATCCTCCAACAACACTTAGAGGAAGCACTGAGGATGGCAAGGGCACAAAATCTACGCTGGGTGGGGGATTTCAGTGCCCACCACCAAGAGTGGCTCGGCAGCAGTACTACTAATCAAACCGATCGTGTCGTAAAGGACATAGCTGCTGTACTGGGTCTGCGGCAGGTGGTGAGCAAACCAACAAGAAGCAAAAACATACATGACCTCAACTTAGCAATCTGCCAGCTCCAGATGCATCTGCACAGTGATAGAGCTAAGTGATCCCCCGACCAACAGATCAGATCTAAGCTCTGCAATCCTGCCACATCCAGTCATGAATGGTGATGGGCGATTAAACAACTCACTGGAGGAGGATGCTGTACAACTTGCCCCATGCTTAATGATGGAAAAGCCCAGCACACCATTGCAAGAGATAAGGCTGAAGCTTTCACAGCAATCCTCAGCCAGAAGTGCCAAGTGAATGGTCCATCCCTGCCTCCTCTAGTGGTCCCCAGCATTACCGATACCAGTCTTTAGCCAATTCAATTCACTCCACATGATTTTTAGAATTGGTTAGAGACACTGGACACTGCAAAGGCTATGGGCTCTGACAACATTCCAGCATTAGTACTGAAGACTTGTGCTCCAGAACGTGCTGCTCCAGTAGCCAACACTGTTACAGCACTGGCTTCCACCCACTGATGTAGAAAATTGCCCAGGTATGTTCTGTACCTAAAAAGCAGAACAAATTCTATCCGCCCAATTATCACCCATCAGTCTACTTTCAATTATCAACAGTGCTATAAAACAGCACCTGCTCAACAATAACCTAATCTGTGGCGCCAGTTTGGTTTCTGCCAGGGCCACTCAGCTCCTTGACCTCGTTACAGTCTAGGTTCCAGAGGTGAGGTGAGAGAGACAGCTCCTGACATCAAGGCTGCATTCGACCAAGTGTGGCAAAACTGGAATCGATGAGTATTTTGGGGGATAAATTCTCCACTGGTTAGAATCATACCTGACACATAGGAAAATGGTTGTGGTAGTTGGGGGTCAGTCATCACAGCTCCAGGACATCTCTGCATGAGTTCCTCAGGATAGTGTCCTATGACCAACTGCCTTCAGCTACTTCATCAATGACCTTCCCTCTATCAGAAGTCGGAAGTGTCAATGCAGTCACTGGCGAACAATGCTCATCACCATTTGTGACTGCTGAGATACTGAAGCAGTCTATGGCCAAATGCAACATGATTTGGACAATATCCAAGCTTGGGCTGACAAGTGACAAGTAACATTCGTGCCGTGCAAATGCCAGGCTATGACCATCACCAATAAGAGACAATCTGACAACCGCTCCTTGACATTCAATTGTGTTATCATCAACTGAACTCATCACGTAAAGACGGTTGCTACAAGAGCAGGTCAGAGGCTAGTAATACTGCAGCGAGTAACACACCTCCTGACTATATATGTAAACAAGACACTTGCAATATTCTTCTATGTTATCAGCTGACTTACCCTCATATTTCGTATTCTACTCCCTTATTACTTTTTGGTTTTTAAATGCTTCCCAAGTCTCTGGCTTACCACTGATCTTCATCACATTGAATACTTTTGTTCTCTTTTATGCCGTTCCCGAATTCCCTTGTTAGCTATGGTTGACTCTCCCTCCCCTTCAAAATGTTTCTTCTTAGATAAGTTTCTGCTGTGCCTCCCGAATTACCCCCAGAAACCTCTGCTATTGCCGCTGTACCATCTTGCCTGGTAGGTTCACTTTCCAATAATCTGGCCAGCTTCTCCCTAATATCTTTTTAGTTACCTTTACTTGATTGTCATACCATTACATCTGATTCAGCTTTTCTGGGTTTTCTTCTTTCTCCAGCACTGCAATGCTCTCCTTCATCAATACGGCCGCAACACCGCCCCCCTCTCCCTCCCTCCCTCCCCCCCCCAACCTCGCACATCGGTTCCAGGGATATTTAAGACCCAGTACTGCTTTTCAGGTCTAAGCTTTCATTAGTAGAGGGATTGAGCTCAAGAGCTGTGAAGTTATGCTCCAGCTATACAAAACCCTGGTTCGGCCACATCTGGAGTATTGTGTCCAGTTCTGGTTGCCTCATTACAGGAAGGATGTGGAAGCGTTGGAAAAGATGCAGAGGAGATTTACCAGGATGTTGCCTGGAATGGAGGGAAGGTCTTACGAGGAACGGTTGAGAGAGCAAGGGCTTTTCTCTTTAGAACAACGAAGGATGACAGGTGACTTGATAGAGGTGTACAAAATGATCAGAAGTATAGATAGAGTGGACAGCCAGAGACTTTTTCCTCAGGTGGAGTTAGCTATTACGAGGGGGCATAGTTTTAAAGTGAGTGGAGGTAGATGTAGGGGAGACGTCAGAGGTAGGCTCTTTACTCAGAGTGTGGTGGGGCATGGAATGCATTGCCGGAGAGAGTAGTGGAATCGGCCTCATTAGAGGCATTTAAGCGGCTATGAGATAGGCATATGGATGATAGTATACGGTAGGGGTGGAGGTTAGATAGACCTTAGGTTTAGGGTAAAAGTTCGGCACAACATCGTGGGCCGAAGGGCCTGTATTGTGCTGTACTGTTCTATGTCTCCAGTATAGCCACGACGTCTTATTTTCACGTAGTAATATGTGCCTGTAATTCACCAGTCTTATTTAGCAGATTCACATACCTGTACAGTAACATTCCTTTAGTCAGTATTACTTTCTTCTTTACTCTCACTTGGTCTTACTACTCTCAAATTATTATTCTCTGCTCAAATTAAGAGTCATAAGGGCCAGTCAGGTAAATGAATTCAAACCACAATCAGATAAAGCCATCATCATATTGAATGACAAAGAAGGCTCGATAGGCCAAACGGCCTTCTTTTGGTCAGTTTTCTCATGGTCTTGGGCGAATTGCTACATTTGTCCCATAACCCTCCTTACTAAAAGGAAACTCAGCACAAACTGGGATGGAAGCTGATTTAGATTTATTTATTTGTTGTTGTTTAGTCTTTTTTGTTTTACCTTTTGGCTCTCATAAATTTTTAAATTCTGTTTTATGTAACCAAGTGGGTGCCAGTGAATGGCGACTTGGTACACTTTTCGCTGTACTTATGTATTCCTATACTTAGTACATGTGACAAGGAAATAAATCTAAGTTGAGGTAAGGCAGAGTACCACATTAGACAATTTCATGCCTAACAGGCCTTTGGAAAAAGTTCACACTTTATATGTATTAACAAAGTAGAAGGTTTTTGACATTGTACTTATGCACTGTAACTGTTGTAATCTAATAAGGGATAAAGAAATACCTAAGAGCTAATGGAATGAAGGAATAGATAATGGATATATTAATTAACAGTAAATTGGTTGTTTACATACAGGGAGCCCATCATCATTGGGATGCAAATTTCATCAAGTGTGGCTAACTGAAATAAAGATCTTGCTGAAAATGTGCACTTGAATTATGCTTAAATGCAGTTATCTCTTTGCGTGTAACATAATGCTGATTAAAATTTTCTTTAAAGACAGTGTTGATTTTAAGTTTGGATTCTGCTATGAGTCTAAATTGTTTCAGCTTGTATTTTATTTTGTGTTAGCCCTGTGCAAACAGTTTGAACAATAACATTTTCTACTGTTTTGACTTGTTTTTGGTTATAGGGCTTTGTTCTGTGTCATTCCATTGCTGGTGGGACAGGTTCTGGGCTGGGGTCCTACCTCCTAGAGAAGTTAAATGACAGGTGAGTGACAAGCACTTGCTGTGACTATGAAGCACTGACTCCACATGAGTGATTTCTTATTTGGCTGCACGCTGTAATGGGAGAATGAGATGTACATTGCACATAATATAGAAGAACATGAATAGTAGGAATGTACCGTACAGACATTCACGTTTGATGTGCCATTTAATAAAATAGAAACATCAATGCCATTTACTCTCCGTATTCCCATATCCCTTGATTCCTTTAGTTTTCAAAAATCTATTTATTTCAGTTATTTTTATAACTCAGTATCAGCATCCAAAGCCCTCTAGAGAATTTACAGATTTCCACCCCTTTGAATGAAGAAATTTCCCAACCCAGCCCTAAATGACTAATGCCTTATTCTAAGACTATGGATCCAATTTCTAGACTGTCCGACCAGTGAAAACTGCTGGTCAATGTCAAAAGTATTAGAATCAAGTATTAAGAAAGTTATTGCGGAATATTTGGAAAATCATAATCTAATCAAGCAGAGTCAGCATGGCTTCATGAAAGGGAAATAGTGTCTGACTAATTTCTTAGAGTTTTTCAAGGAAGTCTCAACCAGAGTGGAAAGAGGGGAACCAGTAGATGTGTTGTATTCAGGACTTCCAAAAGGCATTCAATAAGGTACTTCTCAAAAGGTTATGTCGTAATATAGGAGCCCAGAGTGTTGGAGGTAGTATATTGGCATGAAGAGAGAATTGGTTAATGGTCAGGAAGCAGTGAGTAGGAATAAGGGGTCCTTATCCAAGTTGGTGACCCATGACCAGGATGGTTCCACAGGGATCAGTGCTAAGACTGCAGCTGTTTACAATATGTATTAATGACTTTCAGGAAGGAAGTCAATGTTTTGTAGTCAAATTTGTAGACAACACAAAAATAGGTAGAAATGCAGGTTCTGAAGGGATACAAACAGTTTATAGAAAGCTATTAATACGTTAAGTAAGTGGGCAAAAAGTTGGCAAATGGAGAATAATTGGCAAAATGCAAATTGTTTATTTTGGAAGGGAGAGCAGAATATTACTTAAATGGAGGAAAAACTGCAGAAAGCTGCAACACAAAGGGACTTGCAGGTACTTGTGCATGAAACCCAGAAAGCTAGCAGGCGGGTGCAGCAGGTAATCAGAAAGGTTGCTGGAATGTTGGCCCTTATTTTAAGGGGTTTGGAGTATAAGAATAGGGAAGTCTTACTGAAACTGTACAAGATGTTGTTGAAACCACATCTGGAGTACTGTGAGCAATTTTGGTATCCTTACTTAAGGAAGGATATCATTTCATAGGAGACTGTTCAGAGAAGGTTCATTTGGATGATCCTTTGTATGGAGGGATTGTCTTGTGAGCAAAGGTTAAACAGTCTGGGACTGTACTCACTGGAATTTAGAAGAGCAAGAGCTGATCTCATTGAAGTGCATAGGATTCTTAAGGAATTTGACATGGTTAATGTTGAGAGGGTGTTGTCCCTCATGGGAGAGCCTAGGACAGAGGCCATAATCTCAATATGAAGGGGTGCCAATTTAAGAGTGAGATGAGGAAGAATCTCTTCTGAGGGTTGAGAGTCTATTGAGTTCCTTGCCACAGAGAGCTGTGGGACAGACTCTTTGTGCATATTTAAGGCTGAGATAGATAGATTCTTGATAAGTAAGGGAATCAAGGGTTATGGGAAAAAGGCAGGAGAGTGGATGTAAAGAATGTCAGATCAGCCATGATCCTGTCAAATGGCAGAGCAGATTTGAGGGACAAAACTGCCCACTTCTGTTTCTATTTCTTTTGATCTCATATTTAAACATTCTCAGAATTTTGTTTCAATGGGACTATCTTATGAGAGAGTTTATGTCCATTCTGCTCAGTCTCTCCTCAAAGGATAGTTGTTTCATCCAGGAATCAATCTAATAAACCTTTGGAACACTCCCTGTAAAGCAAGTATATCCTTCCTTTAAGTATGGAAGTAAAAGCCGTACACAACATTTCAGGCATATTCTCAACAAAGATTTGTGCTAAGTGCAACAAAACCTCCTTATTCTTGTATTCCAACCTGCTCGCAAGAAAGGCTAACATTTCCTTCCTAATTGAAATTCAGAATTCCTGTACTTTAAATGACTTATGAGGGGCATAGAGGACATGAATAGCATAGCATGTAGGGTAGAGGAGTTTAAAACTAGGGACACATTTTTAAGATTAGAGGAGAGAGATTTGAAAGAGACCTGAGGGTAACTTATTCACACAGAGGGCGGTTCTTATGTGGAATAAACTGCCAGAGGAAGTAGATACAAATAAATTTAAAAGACATTTGGACAGGTACACGAATAGGAAAGGTTTAGAGAGACGTTGGCCAAATGCAGGCAAGTGGACTAGTTTAGGTTGAGAAACTTGGTCAGCAAGGATGATTTGGACCGAAGGATCTGTTTCCGTGATCTATGGCTCTATTTACTAGGACACTCAGATCACTGAATACTATTTTGTAGATTTTTTTAAAAAATGATTGTGTTTTTCGGTTCTCCCTGTCAATGTGAATTGTTTCATATTTCCCAATATTATACTCCATCTACCATCTCCTTGACCATTCGCTCAATAGCTCTATATCCCTTTGGAGCTTAATCGTGTCCTTATCACTGAATTGCCCACCTACCTGTGTAATACCAACAAACTTGGGTATGATACACTTGATCCCTTCACCTGAGTCATTGGCTTGGTGATTAACTAGCAAAACCTGTATCAGGTTCAGAGATAATAGGAACTGCAGATGCTGGAGAATCCAAGATAACAAGGTGTGGAGCTGGATGAACACAGCAGGCCAAGCAGCATCATAGGAGCAGGAAAGCTTGACGTTTCGGGTCGAGACCCTTCTTCAGAAATGGGGGAGGGGAAGAGGGTTCTGAAATAAATAGGGATAGAGGGGGACGTGGATAGAAGATGGATAGAGGAGACGATAGGTGGAGAGGAGACAGACAAGTCAAAGAGGCAGGGTGCTCCCAGGATTCCTAATTCCTTCGCCTCTGCTGCATCTGCTCCCAGGATTCCCAATTCCTTCGCCTCCGCTGCATCTGCTCCCAGGATGAGGAATTCCACTCCTGTACATCTCAGATGTCTTCGTTCTTCAAGGACCGCAACTTTCCCCCCCGCAGTGGTTGAGAATGCCCTCAACTGTGTCTCCCCGCATTTCCCGCAACTCATCCCTCACACCCCATCCCCGCAATAACAACCAAAAAAGAATCCCCCTCATCCCCACGTACCACCCCACCAACCTCCGGATCCAACGCATCATCCTCCAACACTTCCGCCATCTGCAATCCGACTCCACCACCAAAAACATTTTTCCCTCCCCACCCTTATCTGCGTTCCGGAGGGACCACTCTCTCCATGACTCCCTTGTTCGCTCCACACTCCCCTCCAGCCCCACCATACCCGGCACTTCTCCCTGCAACCGCCGGAAGTGCTACACCTGTCCCCACACCACCTCCCTCACCCCCATCCCAGGCCCCAAGAAGACTTTCCACATCAAGTAGATGTTCACCTGCACATCTGCCAATGTGGTATACTGCATCCGCTGTACCCATTGTGGCCGCCTCTACATCGGGGAAACCAAGCAGAGACTTGGGGACCGCTTTGCGGAACACCTGCGCTCGGTTCGCAATAAACAATTGCACCTCCCAGTCGCGAACCATTACAACTCCCCCTCCCATTCCACAGACGACATGTCCATCCTGGGCCTCCTGCAGTGCCACAATGATGCCACCCAAAAACTGCAGGAACAGCAACTCATATTCAGCCTGGGAACCCTGCAGCCCAATGGTATGAATGTGGATTTCACAAGCTTCAAAATCTCCCCTCCCCCAACCGCATCCCAAAACCAGCCCAGCTCGTCCCCGCCTCCCTAACCTGTTCTTCCTCTCACCTATCCCCTCCTCCCACCTCAAGCCGCACTCCCCATTTCCTCTCTACTAACATCATCCCGCCCCCTTGACCTGTCCGTCCTCCCTGGACTGACCTATCTCCTCCCTACCGCCTCACCAACACTCACCTTTACTGGCTCCATTCCCACCTCTTTGACTTGTCTGTCTCCTCTCCACCTATCCTCTCCTCTATCCATCTTCTATCTGCCTCCCCCTCTCT
This sequence comes from Ginglymostoma cirratum, assembly GCA_024137785.1. Taxonomy (NCBI): domain Eukaryota; kingdom Metazoa; phylum Chordata; class Chondrichthyes; order Orectolobiformes; family Ginglymostomatidae; genus Ginglymostoma; species Ginglymostoma cirratum. Next base: position 380,858 of record JAHRHZ010000105.1, read on the forward strand.
CCCTTTTTATTTCCGAACCCTCTTCCCCTCCCCCATTTCTGATGAAGGGTCTAGGCCCGAAACGTCAAGCTTTCCTGCCCCTCTGATGCTGCTTGGCCTGCTGTGTTCATCCAGCTCCACACCTTGTTATCTCTGTATCAGGTTCATGTTGTTTTCTTTTTAGTAAACTGACCAAAAAAAAAAAAAATTCATATTCTAACATGCTGAAACATATTTATGTTAAATCTCTACAGGTACCCAAAAAAACTGGTGCAGACTTACTCTGTATTCCCTAATCAGGATGAAATGAGTGATGTAGTAGTGCAGCCTTATAATTCACTACTGACGCTAAAGAGACTGACTCAGAATGCGGATTGTGTGGTAAGTAGCTGCAGATGGGATGGTTGAATTTGGTGCAGTACTTTCTGGACGATTTAATGTCTTGCAGTTAAGTATGGGAATGAACTAGTAGAATGGTATGCCAAATTGAATAGACTATTAAAGCGCTGCTGTTTTGATTTTTAAAGGTTGTTCTTGATAACACGGCGTTGAATCGGATTGCAACAGACAGGCTTCATATTCAGAATCCCTCCTTCTCTCAGATCAACCAGCTGGTAGGTAAAGACTAATGCTCATTTGTTTGGGTGGACCCCTCAAGCCTCACCCACCATTCTATAAGATTTTGGCTGCTCTGCCACAGATCTCAACTCTTCTTTTGTGCTAGCTCCTCATAGCCCTCAATTCGTTAATATTTCAAAAATGTATATATGTCCTCATTAAATACTTTTGTGATCTAACCTCCACAGCTCTGTAGTTTCTGTCCTGTCTCTATGAATTCAAGCTTTAAATGAGTGTCTCCTTTATTCTGTTACTATTTACCCTAGTTCAAGACTTCCCACCATTGGAGACATTTTTTCAACACCTACCCTGTTAAACCTCCTTACAGTATTTTATATTTCAATAAGATCACACCTCATTCTTCTAAACCATAAAGAATAAAGCCCTAATCTGCTCATCCATTCTTGATCAGCCAACTCCATCCCAAGAATCGGTCTCCTAGATCTGTTTTGAACTGTCTCCAGTGCCCATATTTTCTTTTTTGTAAATATGGGGACCAAAACTGTAAACTGTACTCCAGATGCGACCTCAACAAACCTCTGTGCAGCAGTACTAAGGGCTCCCTATTTTTAAATTCCAACCCCCAAGCAATAAAGGCCAAAATTCCAGTTTCCTTCTTAATTACTTGCTGCATCTGCATGCTAATGTTTTATGTTTCATGCACAGGATTGTCCAGATCCTTTTGTACTACACTACTTAGGAATCTTGCTTTGTTTAAGTAATAATCCACCTTTTGATTCTTCCTACCGGAATGCATGATCTCACACTCCATCTGCATTTACATTTTTGTCACAACATGTCCTTCTGCCTACTTTTGTATCATCAGCAAATTTGGATACATTACACTCTGTACCCTCTTCTAAGTCATTGTTATAGATGATAAATAATTGAGGTCCTAGGACTGATCCTTATGGCACTCCACTTGTTACAAATTTCCAATCTGAAAAAGACTCATTAATCCCAACTCCATCTTCTGCCTTTTATCCAATTCTCAATCTAGGCCAGTACATTACCGTCAATATCATGACCTCATGTACTGTATGATAATCTTTTATGTGATTCTTTATCAAATGCCTTCTGAAAATCCAAATACACTACATCTATCAATTCTGCTTTATCAATTATAATATCCTCAAAGAACTCTAGCAAATTTGTCAAACATGATTTCTCTTTCACAAAACCATGTTAACTGTTTTGGGATTGATGTTAAGCTTTTCTAAATGTCCTGTTATTTCTTCTTTAATAATGGACAGTGACATTTTCCCATTGACCAGTTTTAGGGTAATCTGGCATATAGTTCCTGCTTTCTGTCTCCCTCTCACTTGAACAGGGACATCAGTTTAGCAGGATTTTGATCCACTGGAACCCTCGTGCAGTCAAGTGCTCTGGAATATGTTGACCAGTGTTTCTACTCTATCTACAGGCACTTCCTTTTAAAACCCTTGGATGCAGGCAATTAAGTCCTCATGACCTGTCTGACTTCAAATGGTGTCATTGTATCCTGCGTAAAACATAATATAGTAGCACAAGAAGGACATTTCTTCCATAACTGTGGTTTCCCACGCACTATGGTTGACAGCACCATCAACCGCATCAAACCTATCACCTGTGCTTCCGCCCTTGCCCCTTCCCATCATTCAGAACAACGTGATCGGGTCCCTCTTGTTCTCACTTTTCATCCCACTAGCCTCCGCATTCAAAGGATCATTCTCCGCCATTTCAAACAACTCCAGCAGAATGCTACTACCAAACTCATCTTCCTCTGACTCCCCTGTCTGCGTTTCGCAGGGTTTGGTTCCCTCTGGGACAAACTAGTCTATTCCTCGACCACCAGCTCCACCCCCATCCCCCCCAACTTCCCATGTAACCACAGAAGGTGCAATGCCTGACCCTTCACCTCCTCCCTGCTCACCATCCAAGAGCCTAAACAGTCTTTCCAGGTGAAGCAGCATTTCACCTGTACCTCCTCCAATTTTGAATATTGTATTTGCTGCATCCAATGTGACCTATTCTGCATTGGAGAATCTAAACACAGACTGGGTGACTGCTTTGCAGACCACCTCTAGTCTGTGCTCAAGCAAGATCTCAACCTTCCCGTAGCCAGTTGTTTCAACACAGCATCTTGCACGCATGTCCACTTGTCTGCCCTTAGCATGCTGCAATGCTGTAGCAAATCACAGTGTAAACTGAAGGAGCAACATCTCATCTTCAATCTAGGCAGTTTCCAAACTTCCAAACTTAATATTGAGTTCAGCACCTTCAAATTGTGAACCCATTCCTTCCTTTCAGCTTTGCTTGTTACATTCTCTGTCATCCTGACTCCTCTTCCCCCACCCCAGTGGGACTGTCTGTTCTTTCCAATCTGGCAGTTAGACACACCATTTTCCTGTCTTTCTCACATTCCGATCACTTAATCTGAATTATCAACATCCTTTACCCCCAGCACTCCAACACCGCCCCCCCCCCGCCCCAACTATTGCATAAATGCTGCAAAACGTTAGCTTGCTTTCTTTCCATGAATGCCGCCTGACCCGCTGTGATCTCCAGCACTTTTTGTTTTCAGTCAAGGATATTTCGCCCATTGAATCTGAGGGAGCTGTTTTGAGGAATAATCCAGTTGGTGTCACTTCCCTGTGTTTCCTAAACCCCCTGCAATGCTTTTCTTCAAGTAGTTATCCAATTCTTTATTGAGGGTTACAAGTAAATCTATATCCACCACCCTATCAGACAATCAAATCCTAAATACTTGTTGTAAAACTTGTTTCCTCATCCTGTCTGATACTTTGGTTAGTTGTCTAATCCTTCTGGTATTAGCCCTTAGACATTGTAGGCAGTTTCTCCTTACTCAAGTGATAGTAGGAACTGCCGATGCTGGAGTCTGAGATTACAAGATTCCAGACCCGAAACGTCAGCTTTCCTGCCCCTCTGATGCTGCCAGGCCTGCTCTGTTCATCCAGCTCCACACCTTGTTATTCTCCTTACTCAAACTATCAAAACTCTTACTTTAAACGCTTCTTTGAAATATTTACTAAGCCTTCTCTAAGGGGAATAATCCCAGTTTTCCTAGTCTGTCCCTGTAATCTCTCATCCGTGAAACCTTTCTAGTAAATTGTTATAACCTAAATGAATGGCTTGAAAAGGATAAATCAGTAGCGTTGGGTAGTTTTGTAGCTAAATTTGAATAAATTAATTGGTAGTGTAGAGACTCTAATGTACATCGGTGCTTTTCCAGCTGAAGACATCATTGTGCTGTAGTAAAAACAGAGATTAAAAAATAATGAGTGTTTCAAAGAACATCATAGTTTGTTTATCAACGCTGTTAATAATAATTTCCACCGTTGTGAAGTATTACCAATTGGGCAAAGTCAAGCCTCAAAATGAGAGTGCTATTTCTAATCTTGCATTGGAGACTTCTGGTCTTTGTGACCCATTGCACAAACCCAAATCATATCAGATAACTTGACCAGTTAGAGTAAGTCCATGAGAACCAGTTCGTTAGTTCTGTGACTGAAATGTTGACTTGTATTTAAAACTGAGATTGGAAATTTTAAAGAAAAGGAAATAGGCTAAATTTTTGAATGTGGATAAATAATTAAGAGAGTAACATTGACTTCGAAAAGAGAAAGAGCGCAGACTAACTTGTAAAAGATATTGTTACCACTGGGAAAGCAATGAAATTGCTCACAAGTAGAGTCAGAAAAATAGCTAAATGAGGATGGTGGTGGAAAGAAATAACTTCTCTTGATCCGGTATTCTTCACGATTTGTGTGTTCTAATGTGATTCACAGCCAATTATCATTTATTATGAAACCATTTGGCCTATCACATATGCAAACGCTTCAACAGAGTCTATCTAATTAATTTAATTCCACTCCTCTTTCTCCCTAACCTTTTTCCTGCAAAAATTTATTTTTAGAAGTGTGTTCCAGATAATCATAATGCACAGCTTAAGTAATTGATCCGCCCACCTCCGACACCGACGCAGCTTCGCCCACCACCGACGCCGACGTCGTTCCGCCCGCCTCTGACACCGACGCAGCTTCGCCCGCCATCGACACCGACGTCGTTCCGCCCACCGCCTCCACAGCCAGCAGCTCCAGAGGAAACTGTAGCACCCAGCCCTGCCGAGTCTTCACCATCCCCCCAGACCTCTGCCTTACTGAGGACGAACAGTCAATCCTCAGTAAAGGGCTCACCTTTGTCCCTCTCCACCCAAACATCAACGAATACCACTCACACTTGGATGTTGAACAGTTTTTCCATCGCCTCAGCCTCTGCGCTTACTTCTTTAACCGTGAGCCTAACCCTCCCTGTACTGACCCCTTCTCCCGCCTCCAACACACCCCGTCCTCCTGGACACCATCCCATGGCCTCCTACCCTCCCTCGACCTCTTCATCTCCAACTGCCGTCAAGACATCAATTGCTTCAACCTCTCCACCCCTCTCACCCACTCCAACCTCTCCCCCACAGAAAGTGCAGCCCTCCACTCCAATCCCAACCTCACCATAAAACCCGCGGACAAGGGAGGCGCAGTTGTAGTATGGCGCAATGACCTCTACATCGCCAAGGCCAGGCGCCAACTCTCCGACACCTCCTCCTACCGCCTCCTTGATCATGACCCCACCCCCGACCACAAAAACATCATCTCCCAAACCATCCACAACCTCATCACCTCAGGTGACCTCCCACCCACAGCCTCCAACTTCATCGTTCCCCAACCCTGTACTGCCCGGTTCTATCTCCTTCCCAAAATCCACAAACCTGACTGCCCTGGTCGACCCATTGTCTCCAGCTGCTCCTGCCCCACTGAACTTATCTCCACCTATCTCGACTCCATTTTCTCCCACTTGGTCCAGGAACTCCCTACTTACGTCCTTGACACCACCCATGCCCTCCACCTCCTCCAAAACCTCAGATTCCCTGGTCCCCAACACCTCGTCTTAACCATGGACATCCAGTCCCTATACACCTGCAGTCCCCATGCAGATGGCCTAAAGGCGCTCTGCTTCTGCCTGTCCTGCAGGCCCGACCAGTCCCCCTCCACTGACACCCTCATCTGCTTAGCTGAACTCATCCTCACCCTCAACAACTTCTCTTTCAATTCCTCACACTTTCTACAGACAAAGAGGGTGGCCATGAGTACCTGCATGGGCCCAAGCTATGCCTGCCTCTTTGTAGGATATGTAGATACAATCCCTCTTCCGTACACTGGCCCTAAACCCCACCTCTTCCTCCGTTACATTGATGACTGTATCGGTGCCACCACGAGGAGCTCAAACAATTCAGCCACTTCGCCAACACCTTCCACCCCAACCTTAAGTTCACCTGGACCATCTCTGATACCTCTCTCTCCTTCCTGAACCTCTCTATTTCCATCTCTGGCAACCACCTGGAATCCGATATCCATTTCAAGCCCACCGACTCCCACAGGTACCGAGAGTACACCTCCTTCCACCCACCTTTCTGCAAAAATGCCATCCCCTATTCCCAATTCCTTTGCCTCCGCCGCATCTGCTCCCAGGATGAGGCATTCCACTCCTGAACGTCTTAGATGTCCTTGTTTTTCAAGGACTGCAACTTCCCCCGCCTCAGTGGTCGAGAACGCCCCCGACCTTGTCTCCTGCATTTCCCGCAACTCATCCCTCACACCCCCTCCCCGCAATAACAACCAAAACAGAATCCCCCTCGTCCTCACGTACCACCCCACCAGCCTCCGGATCCAACGCATCATCCTCTGACACCTCCGCCATCTGCAATCCGACCCCACCACCAAAGACATTTTTCCCTCCCTACCCTTATCTGCTTTCCAGGGGGACCACTGTCTCCGTGAGTACCTTGTCCACTCCACACTCCCCTCCAGCCCCATCACACCTGGCACTTTTCCCTGCAACCGCAGGAAGTGCTACACCTGTCCCTACACCTCTCCCTTCACCCTAATCCCAGGCCCCAAGAAGACTTTCCACATCAAGTAGATGTTCACCTGCACATCTACTAATGTGGCATACTGTATCCGCTGTTCCCGTTGTGGCCTCCTCTACATCAGGGAAACCAAGCGGAGGCTTGGGGTCGGCACCTATGCTCGGTTCACACTAAACAACTGCACCTCCCAGTCGCAAACCATTTCAACTCCCCCTCCCATTCCTCAGACGACATGTCCATCCTGGGCCTCCTGCAGTGCCACAATGATGCCACCCGAAGGTTGCAGGAACAGCACCTCATAATTCGCTTGGGAACCCTGCAGCCCAATGGTATCAATGTGGACTTCACAAGCTTCAAAATCTCCCCTCCCCCAACCGCATCCTAAAACCTGCTCAGCTGGTGTCCACCTCCCTAACCTGTCCTTCGTCCCACCTATCCCCTCCTCCCACCTCAAGCCCCACCCCCATCTCCTGTCTACCAGCCTCATCCTGCCCCCTTGACCTGTTCGTCCTCCCTGGATTGACCTATCCACTCTCTAACTCCCCACCTACACTCACCTTTACTGGCTCCATCCCTGCCTCTTTGACCTGTCTGTCTCCTCTCCACCTATCCTCTCCTCTATCCATCTTCTATCCGCCTCCCACTCTCTCCCTATTTATCTCAGAACCCCCTTCCCCTCCCTCATTTCTGAAGAAGGGTCTAGGCCCGAAATGTCAGCTTTCCTGCTCCTCTGATGCTGCTTGGCCTGCTGTGTTCATCCAGCTCTACACCTTGTTATCTCCTAAGTAATTGGTCCCTTGTGTTACCTGTTGTTCTTTTCCTTCCACTTTTATCCTCAGGTTATTGACATCTCTGTCACTAAAAGCAGTTGTTCCTTATTTTCTTGAACTGTAAATCGAATTTGTAACACTTGTAACACGTGTTTTAGGCATAGTTGGAGCCCTTTTTGGTTTTGATGACCTCAATAAAATTACCCCTTATTATTTTCTGCTGTAACAAAAACAGTCCTTTCTCATGTACTGTCCTTTAACCCAATCTTAAATAAGGGTGTCATGTTTAGCACTTTGCAGTCTTCTAGGTGCGCCCCGACATCTAAGATTATGGCAAATCCCTTCTGCTACACATTCCCTTAGCAACCTAGGACATTTGAATCATAGAATCTCTACAGTGTGGAAACAGGCCCTTCTGCCCAACAAGTCCACACCGAACCCCACAGCATCCCAGCCAGACCCATCCCCCTATAACCCACCTAATCTACACCTCCCTGGACACTATGGGTAATTTAGCATGGCCAATCCACCTAACCTGCACATCTTTGGACTGTGGAAGGAAACCAGAGCACCCGAAGGAAACCCACGCAGACACAGGAAGAATGTGCAAACTCCACACAGACAGTCACCTGAGGCTGGAATTGAACCCGGGTCCCTGGTGCTGTGAGGCAGCAGTGCTAACCACTGTGCCACCGTGCCGCCCCTAAAAGGATGAGATTAGCCATTCAGACCAGGTGATTTGATTACTGCAATGCACAGCCAGCTTTTCCATTATCTTCTATTTCAATTTCACCCTATCCTTTTTGCCAATGTATTGTCAGATTTCTCTTCATTCTTGAACGCACAAAAATTACCTAACGTATTCTGGCCTTCCCCTGCATCGCTAGGCATAAATCACCCACTTTGGCCTTAATAGGACCCCTACCATCTCTTAAAACTCACTTTTTTGATGCATGTACAAGACCTTTATTTATATAGACTTACGTTCTGTTCTCATATTCACACTTTGTCAATCCCATTTTCCTCTTCACCTGCCCTTGATGACCTATTGTATTTGACCTCATTCTCAACTTGAAGAATTCAGCTCACATGCACAATACATCCTCCTTTTTCTGTTTCATTATAAACTCCATCTCCTGCATCACCTAAAGAGACTTGCTTTTTGTTTTCCAACCTTTTTTTCCCTTTTTGGTATATACTAGCCTGCACCTGAAGCATGTCATCCTTAGAGATCCCTTATTGCTCCACTTCAGTTTTTTGTGTTGGACATCGCTTCCATTTTTTCCTGACTAGAATTTTTCTTGCATTGAAGTTAGCCTTCTTTTTCAGCTTAGATATTCTACTTTAAGTTGTTCTTTGCTCTTCTGCATTATAAGACCAAACCTTATGACATGATGATCACTCTTAACTGAGTGTTCCCAAAAGACACTTAACCCACATGGTCCATCTGGGTTCCCCAGCACCAGATCTAGCAAAACCACCTTTCTAGTTGACCAAGAAACATAATGAACAAGGAAGTTCTTCAGAAGATAGTTCAGACATTCCTTGTCCTCTACACCCTAGACTGTAGTAGTATCTCAATCAATATATGGATAACTAAAGTCCCCCATATCATTGATATATAGTTCTTGCACATCACTATGATTCCTTTGCAGATTTGTTTTTCTCTTTCTGTTTGGAGACCTTTAGAATCTCCCCCAGAAATGTGATCAAAGTTTTAGCATTTCACCTCTAACCAAATGAACTCTGTTCTTGCCCCTCCTCAAAAACAGTCCCCCTTTCTAACAGTATAGTGCTTTTCCTGATAAGCAATACCATATCAAACTTAACTGCTTCCTCATGGAATATGTTTTATCATGGCAAGCACTTGAAGGCATGTGCGATGGTTATAGGAGGTGAAGTATTAATCATGAAAAGATCGAGTAGTGCAATAAACAGAATAGACAAAGCAGAGAATAACTAGAGGAAGAGTATTGTGTAAATGTTTTCGGAGTAGTCATAATGATCTCTGGTCCTTTATAATGAGGAATGGGAGCTGCCAATTCCTGTCTGCTAATACAATCTTCGCTATTAGTTCTGCTCTCTATTTAAGGTACATGAAGGCAGTATGTTTGATAGATTAAAATGATATACTGTGAAGCACTCTTTAGTTTCAAAAATCACGTTATAGCTGCAATGTGACCTTATAGCATTGCTGTTTGATTTCTCAAATAGGTCTCTACCATCATGTCTGCAAGTACCACCACACTGAGGTACCCTGGATACATGAACAATGATCTGATTGGGCTGATTGCCTCCCTCATTCCCACTCCAAGACTGCACTTTCTTATGACAGGCTACACTCCACTTACCACTGATCAGTCGGTATGTGCTCATTGATAATACATATTTGTTGAGGTTAGTAGACTTGCATTTAAATAATGATTATTCATTTTTGTTCATTCCTGGGCATAAACATCACTAATATTTAATTAGTAATTATCTCCATTCGACAGTGAATTATCGTTAAAGGGTCAGGATACTCAACTTTTTATAATAGATTTTAGATGTACAGTGCACTTTATGATATGCACATTTCTCTTCAATAGTACTAATTTTTAAAAAAATGAAATATTGTGGTTTTTACAAGCTATAGCAACTGTTGGCTTTTCTTTTTCTGTGTTGTTAGTTGTAGACTAGATTGGGAAAAGGACTATTTTAGAAAGCAAGGTTTGTGGAACAGATTGCTTCAGTTTTTAAAAGCAAGCTACCAGCACTTATGGTAACTGCCGCTTACACACTCGCTAGTTCAGCCAGTAGGGGACATTTAGTCGCAGACAAACTGACGCAAGGGACTATGTACAAAATAAGATTTGGCTGGGAACAAGTAGCTGATTAGTCTGCGGAATTGTAACCAGTTGTTGGAACAAAGGCCTTCTGCCTGCCAACAACTATGTGATTATCTCACAGCTAGCTGAACACCTTGTGATTGTCTCACAGCTAGCTGAACACCTTGTGAATATAAACAATATAGGCAGAAGCCTTCAGCATCCCAGAATGGACGGATGGTTACCTTTTGCTCTGCAGTTAAAAAAAACGATGTCTAAAACCAGATTTTTTTTTCACATCTGTTCCTTTAAGCTGTTGCTTTTAACTAATGAGTTAGGGACTTTATAACTTGTGAGCAAGTCACTCTCTGCTTCTTACAAGCAAGTGAAAGTACCTGAAGAAAAGAGAGATCAACCAACAGCAAGTCCTGACAGCCCAAAGGATCATCTTGGGTGACCTGTTGACAGGGTCCATTAAATTGCCTTCTTGGTTTTTCTCTCCACTCGTAACACTAATAGTTTCTCATTTGTCTGTGTCTCTGTGCGAGAGAGAGAGAATGTGTGTGTTGGTGTGTGTGTGTGTGTGTTGGTGTGGGGTTGATAGTTTACAAGGGAGAAGGGTTAGAGTTTTGACAAATAGAGTTATATGTTGATAGTTCTTAGTTTTTTTTTACCTGTAGTCAGAATCTACTTATTTGTAAGAAATTGTCATTCTCATCAAGTACGGAAACCTGATCTATGCTTTTTTGTTAACCTGGCCCTAAAATAAAAGTGAATTGGGGAATTTTACATACATTGATGAAGTCTTTAACTTTTGTGACCAAATCTGGAAATAATGGGGTTTAATTTCCAGCTTGCTACTCCAGTGAAATGTAACACTTACTTTGGGAAGTATGTTGCTACCGCAACATCTTTGCTGTGCCTATAGTATTGTTACTGTCCCTGCTGCGATGACTGTCTTTTAAATAAGCATTATTAAATTTTAACTTATATTGCAGCATTAACAAAATTCTACCTCCCAGTCGCAAATACCTCATTCAGTTTCGACACATCTTGAGGGTGATGTTCACCAAGTGCTAAGGTTGCTTCAAATGTGAGCACATTTAATATTGGTTCCTTTATAAAAGGCCCAGTTCCACATTAGCTCAACTATTTTTTGTGCCATGAACCGAATTGGAAATATTTCTATGATCCTGTGTCAGTAGCTGTACTTTACTGGACACTGACACAGAATACCTTTCTGCTGAAGTCATCTCCTTTTGTTATGTTGGAATACTGTGGACAAAACAAATGTTCTGGTGCCTCACTTATAGGGCTGTTGTGAAGGCATTGAAGAGAATGCAGAAACGGTTCATTCAAATAGTTCAGGGATGAGGCATTTTAGTTATGAGAAAGATTGGAGAAGTTGAGACTATTTGATACAAGATTTTAAAATTATGAGGGATCTGGAGAGAGTGGTTAGTGCTCCCACACATAAGCAGATCAAGAACCATAGGGCTTACTTTAAAAGTGTGTTGCAAAAGAAGCAGTTACAAAGTGAGAAAAACCTTTTTCACACAGCAAGTAGTTTAGAGTATGGAACGGACTGACTGGAAGTGTGGTGGAGCCAGGTTGAATTGAGGCATTCAAGAGGGCATTGGATGGCCATTTAAATAGAAATAATGTGGAGGCTTCCCGGAAGCTGATAGGAGATTAAAATGCTCAGGCAGCCAGTGCAGACAAGATGGACTGACTGGCCGCCACCTGTATCATAAAATGGTGAGTCTGTACACATCACTAAAATTAGTATTAACGCCAGCTATGTGATGAAATTCCTACTTCTCATCTGTCCTCTTCAACCTTCATGCCATGGTCTCAATAAAATCTGACAGTTATGTAGTGCCTTTAAAAGTAAAATGCACCAAGGCTGTATGGAAGTTTCTGCTGTAATTTTTCTTTTAAATTGTACAGCGCCTTGAATTCCATTACAGGACATTATTTTATTGACAGGTAGCTAATATATAGTTGTATTAATCTACAATGTTGCAGAAAAGCAAAAATATGTTAAAAATCTGTTTTCCAAGTATGTGAAATAGAGTCTTTCTTCTGTATTGTATTTTTGATGTTGCTTTTATTTCGAGTTTGGGATGGTCTGATTTTTGATTGAACTCCTTTCAAAGACTGACTGTAGAATTGCAGAAGATCAAAGTGCTGTGTGGTGGCATGGATGGTTAGGTCGGCAAACCACAGGCCCCTTAAAAGGATCTGCAGTTTAGCATGCTTTAAAAATAAAATTTAGTCACAGCAGATGTTAAGATCTGGAATATGCCTGAAATCTGCAGAGTTCTTTGTGTATATATGTATGTAAATTTTTGAAACTCAGGTGGGAGATCAGCTAGAGGCAGTGAATAATTTGTGCTCACATGTGAACACTTGAAGAAGTCTTGTAAATCTAGGAACATTTTAAAAAAAACTGACTCAAGATGTACATTTATGTGTTATCTACGTCACAGTTATCATGCTTATGCAACTGCTGAAGGCACTGCTGGAGGATTTTAAAACTTGATCCAACTTTCTGGGGGTGTTTTGTATACATGTAACAGGCAAAAGTATGTTTTAAAGGCAGATTTCCAGATGTATGTTCAAACTATGGCAGGTATATTAGTTGTCTGTAAGATCATTTCTAAATTTTCTCAAAGATTGGCTGTCCATTGAATGGAAAAATAAACTTACTGAGAGGTTTGGGCAGCTAATTGTCTGACTTAGGTCACCTGAAAGGATGGATGCATGCTAGTAGTGTACGTAGTCCTGTTGATGAAAAAGAAACTGATGAATGTACTGAAATGCCACAGTGAAAAGTGAGAGTCTCAGCTTGGCTTTTTTGGTGGTGTTGTCATCTCTTGCGTTAGGTGTTGCAAAATGATTTATGTGGAAGGGGTAAAAGTTTTTTTTGTGACAAGCTCCACTTGATGAATTTTTTTTTTGGAAAACTGGAAGATTTGTTTTGTACAATTCTTGAAGAATTCTGAGACACATAGGTTTGTGGGGAACTGGATTTTGAGGTTGGTTGGCTCGCTGAGCTGGTTTGTTGTTCTGCAGACGTTTCATTACCATGCTGGGTAACATCCTCGGTGCAGCCTCCAATGAACCATCGGTGTATTTTCCTGCCTGGTTTTTAAACTCTAGAGTTCTTTGAGCTGGATTGCCTCACTTCCAGTTTTCATTCGTAGTGGAGTATATATGGGGTCGAGTTCTATGTGTTTATTAATGGCTTTCTTCATGGAGTGCCAGGCTTCTAGGAATTCCTGTGCCTGCCTCTGCTTGGCTTGTCCCAGGATTTTGGTGTTGTCCCAGTCGAATTGGTGGTTATCCTTATCCATGTGGATTGAGATGAGTGAGTATTGGTCGTGTCTTTTGTAACAAAAAAAATGCAGCTGTTGACATTTAGTGGCAATGGTGGAAAGGGGAGGGATGGTTTTGGTGGAGAATAAAAACAGCAGGAAGATAGGGTCAGACCAGCCAGCAAAGATAATTTGGCTTGTAGGATTGTAGGCTTGTTAAATGTCACTATATGAGAGTGGTATGTATAAAGAAAGGGAAACATTGCTTAAACCCTATAAAGGCACAAGTTAGCTGGAATATTGTGAAGTTTTGGGCTCCTTATCCAAAGTAAGATTTTCTGGCATTGGAGGCAGTCCAGAGAAGGTTCACGAGCTGATGTTTTGGGGGTGGGGCTGATTGGTTGGTTGGTTGGTTGGGTGGTTCCATGAGGAGAGTTTGAATAGGTTAGGCCTGTAGTTGTTAGTGTTTAGAAGAATGGGAGGTAATCTTATTGAAACAGTAGAGGTTGCATATTTAAGAAGATGTGGACGAATTTCTTCTTTGGGGCTAGTGTGGAATTCTTTATCATAAAGGGCTGTCAAGGCTAGGGCATTAAGTATATTCAAGGCTAAGAGACAGATTTTTAATCAGTAAGGCAATCAAGAGTTTTGGGGGAAAAAGGCAGGAAATTGGCATTGAGCATTATCATTATCAGCCATGAACTCACTGAATGGCAAAGCAAACTGAATGGGCTTCTGTTCCAACATCTTATGGTTCTTATACCATATCACCACATGGCAGAATTGAACAGAGTGAAAGGTTGGGTAACCCTCGCCAGGATATTGGTCACCTTCCAATTCAGGCGCAACCTGTCCTTGTACAGATCACTTCGATCCCAAAAGAGATCCCAGTGATCCAAAAATGTGAATCCTTGCCTCCTGCACCAGCTCCTCAGCCATGCATTCACCTGCCCTATCCTCCTATTCCTACTGTCACCAGCAGAAGGCACTAGGAGTAATCCAAATATTACTATCCATGAGGACCTACTTTTTAAACTCCAGCCTAATTTCTTATATTCTCTCTGCAGAGCCTCATCCCTTTCTCTTCCTATGTTATTATTGCCAACGTGTGCAACAACTTTCTGCTGGTCACTGTCCCTTTTTGGGAATATTCTGCACCCTCTCCAAGGCATCAATGACTCTGGCGCCAAGGAGGCAACACGTCATTCTGATGTCTCACTGTCGGTGGTAGAATCGTCTGTGCCCCTGACTGAGAGCCTGCTATCACAGTCGATTGTTTGGAAGCTGACATACCCCTCATTACAGTAGAGCTAGTCTCAGTACCAGAAACCTGGTCATCGGTGCTATATTCCCCTGAGAGGCCATGACCCCTGACATCATCCGAAACAGCATACTTGTTTGAGATAGGGATAGCCACAGGAGATTCCTGCACAACCTGCCTACCTCTCCTACCTTTCCTAGCGGTAACCCATCTGCCTGACTTATCTGAGATTACAAGGTGTAGAGCTGGATGAACGCAGCAAGCCAAGCAGCATCAGAGGAGCAGGAAGGCTGACATTTCAGGTTGGGACCCTTCTTTGTTTTTTTCTTTCTGAAGAAGGATCCAGACCCGAAACGTCAGCTTTCCTACTCCTCTGATGCTGCTTGACCTGCTGTGTTCATCCAGCTCTACACCTTGTTATCTCAGATTCTCCAGCATCGGCAGTTCCTACTATCTCTGCCTGACTTATCTGTGGTTTTTGTACCTTCCTGAAACTGCCATCCACCACACCACCTTGCTCTTGTAAATTCCGCATTGCCATTAACTGCCACTCCAACTGATCCGTGCTATCTGATAGATACAGTGCCTGTAGACATAATATCCATGTACATTGAAATTCTCCCTAATCTCCTATATCCGCAGGAAGGGCACATCATTCTGCTAAAGTCTATTGGAAATCCTTCTGTTCATATGTAAGAAATGGAAATGGGCAACTCCATGCTTAAAGCTTGATGTGTGTTTTGTTCTTAGGTCCCAAGTGTGCGGAAAACAACAGTTCTGGATGTCATGCGAAGGTTGTTGCAGCCAAAGAACGTGATGGTGTCCACTGGCAGGGACAGACAAACTAACCATTGTTATATTGCAATTCTAAATATTATCCAGGGAGAGGTGGACCCTACTCAGGTACGACTATAGCATTTTGCTAAAAGTTTATATTTTTAAAATTGCAAATATAGCACTTTACCTCAACTTGAGAAAGTCCCACAATGCTTCGTAACAGAGTTGTCCAATGGAAATAGTTGGCTAGATACAAATGACAGCATAGAATGCAGATTCCACATGGAAGAAGAGAGGTAAATGCACTTTGTTTTTATGCACTTAAATGCACTTTATTTATCAAGTACCTATTGTCATTTGTTTTTACAAATGTTTGGAAATCTCCTGCACGTTATTAGGTTCCAAGCATCGTAATGCAGCTTCCAGCTTTTTTTTGCACTTGTTCCAAATGGGGCTTTGACTTTCTCAGTAATTGTTTTGAATGTAGACTACAGGAACACAACACACCCGCTTCCCACTCGTCTGTCGCCTGACCCATACCCCACTTTCAATGTTCTCACCCCTAAGCTTTTCATCTGCCAGCACCTCCCCCATCAAAAATCCAGCATGCAGTTAGATGCTGCTTGCTCTGTGCTTTTTGCCGATGACCTTGTCCTGTTGGAGCTGATTGGTGTTTTTTTAAAAAATTCATTCATGGGATGTGAGCATCTCTGGCTGGACCAGCATTTATTGCTCATCCCTGTCGCTCTTGAGAAAATAGTAATAAGCTGCCACCTTGAACTGCTGCAGTCCATTTGGTGCAGCACCCAAAGTGCTGTTTGGAATGTTCTAGGGTTTTCATCTAGCATTGACCAACTTAATGACTTGCATTTTTCTGCTGGCCTAAATTGTTCTGACTCGTGGAGGTTGCACAGTGACTACTCATATCTAACTACCATGTAGCTGGTGTTTCACAGTGTTGAAATATGGTAGTTATATTCTGAACAATTTTAACAATCAAGTATACAACAATTTTTTGATTAAGGAAAACATGATTGCTCTGTCTAGAGAAGATATTTCTGAAAAATTATCCAGTGAAAATACATTGGTTGATATTAGAAATAAAAAATCACCTTGATGGGATTGTACTATAGACCCACCAATAGTCAAAGGAAAATTGAGGAACAGACATGTAGAGAAATCCCCAACCATGTGTAAGAATAATATGGTTGTAATAGTAGGTGACTTTAATTTTCCAAACATTCACTGGGACTACCATAGTGCTAAAAGTTTAGATGGTGAAGAATTTGTTAAAAATGTGTTCAAGAAAAATTTCTTTATCAATATGTAAATATTCCTACTAGAGAATGAGCTTGACCTTCTCTTGGGTAATAAGACAGGGCAAGCGACTGAAGTGATAGGGGAACACTTTGGGTCTAATGATCATAATTCTGTTTTAAAATAGTTATGGAAAGGGATAAGCCTTCCATAAAAATTAAATTTTATAATTGGAGTAAGGCAAATTTTAATGGTATAAGACAAGAACGTTCAAAAATTGATTGGAGTAGACTGTTTGCAGACAATGCGAAGTCTAATAAATGAGAGGCTTTCAAAAGTATCATAATGAGAGTTCAGAGACATTATGATTCTGTTGGAGTGGAAGGTAAGGCTGGTAGCATTAGAGAACAATGGATGAATAAAGATATTGAGGTTGTAGTTAAGAATAAAAAACAATCATATATTAGATATAGAAAACAGGGTTCAAATGAATCTCTTGAACAGGATAAAGAGTGTAGGGGTAACAAGGTGTGGAGCTGGATGAACACAGTAGGCCAGGCAGCATCAGAGGAGCAGGAAAGCTGATGTTTTGGGTCTGGACCCTTCTGAAGGGTCCAGCTGCCTGGCCTGCTGTGTTCACCCAGCTCCACACCTTGTTATCCCAGACTCCAACATCGGCAGTTCCTACTATCTCTCAAAGAGTGTGGGGGCATTCTTAAGAGGGAGATCAGGAAGGCAAAGAGAGGATATGAGATAGCATTGGCCACTTAGGTTAAGCGTAATCAAAAAATAATCTACAAGTACATTAAGAACAAGAGAGCAACTAGAGAGCGAGTAGGGCCCCTTAAAGATCAAAGAGGTTGTCGTTGTGTTGAACCTCAGGAGACGAGAGAGATAGTAAATGAATATTTTGTGAGAGCTCTCACTGTGGAGAAAGAAATGGCAGCTAGAAAACTCAGGGGAATAACTATTGTTGTTTTGGAAACAGATTACAGAAGAAGTGCTGGAGGTCTTAGAAAATATAAAAGTGGATAAATCTCCAGAACCTGATCTAGTGTATCCTAGGACATGTGGGAAGTTAGGGAAGAAATTACGGGGACTCTTTCAGAAATATTTGTGTCATCTATAACTACGGGTGAGATACAAGATGACTGAAGAATGGCTAATGTTGTGCCTTTGTTTGAGAAGGGATGTAAAGAGAAGCCTGTGAACTATAGACCTGTGAGTCTGACTTCGGCGCTGGAAATGATTCTGAAAGATAGGACTTATGTGCATTTGGAGAGGCAAGGAATGATTACGGATAGTCCGCATGGTTTTGTGAAAGAGATATCATGTCTCGCAAATTTTATTGAGTTCTTTAATTAAGTAACCAAAACAATTGACAAGTACAAAGCGGTAGACGTTTGCTTGAACTTTTTTTAATTTCCTTTATTCATCCAGGGGATGTGGGCGTCACTGGCTGAGCCAGCATTTATTGCCCATCCCTAATTGCCCAGAGGGCAGTTATGATCAACCACACTGTTGTGTATCTGGAATCACATGTAGGCCAGACCAGGTAAGGACATTAGTGAACCAGATGGGTTTTTCCCCGACAATTGGCAATGGATTCATTTTCATCATTAGACTCTTAATTCAGATATTTATTGAATTCACATTTCACCATCTGCCGTGGTGGGATTTGAACCCATTTACTGGGTCTCTGTATTAACAGTCCAGCGATAATACCACTAGGCCATTGCCTCCCCACATGCACGTGGTAGACTATTTAGTAAAGTTAGATCTTATGGGATTCAGGGTGAGTTTGCCAATTGGATTCAAAACTAGCTTAAAGGCAGGAGACGGAGCAATGGTGAAGAGTTGTTTTTCGGACTGGAGGCCTGTGACCAACAGTGTTCCGTGGGGTCACTTATAGAAATGATTTAAATGAGCATATAGAAGGCATGATTAGTGAGTTTGTGATGACACCAAAATTGATGTTATAGTGGACAGTGGAGAAGATTATCTAAGATTACAAAGAGATCTTGATTGGTTGAGTCAGTAGGCTGAAGATCAGCAGGAGTTTAATTTGGATAAATACGAGGTATTGCATTCTGGTAAAACAAAGAAGGGCAGGATGTGCACAGTTACAAGTCGGGCCTTGAATAGTGTTCTGGAACAGAGAGACCTCGGGGTTCAGGTACATAATTCTTTGAAGTTTTCATCATATATAGATAGGGTGGTTAAGAAGGCATTTAGCACGCTTGCCTTCATTGCTCAGATCTTTTAAGTATAGGAGTTGGGATGTTATGTTGAGGTTGTACAAAATGTTGGTGAGGCCTCTTCTGGAGTACTGTGTCCAGTTCTGGTCACCCTGCTATAGGAGGGATATTATTAAGCTGGAGAGGGTACAGAAGGGATTTACCAAGATGTTGCCAGGAATAGAGGTTTGAGTTATAAGAAGATGCTGAATAGGCTGGGACTTTTTTCACTGCAATGTAGGAGGTTGAGGGGTGACCTTATAGGGTTTATAAAATCATGAGAGGTATTGATAGGGCACATGGCAGGTATCTTTTCCCTAGGGTGGAGGATTTCAAGACATGCTTTTAAGCTGAGAGGAGAGAGATTTTAAAAAATACATGAGGGCCAGTTTTTTTATGTAGAGTTTCATGTGTGGAAGAAACTTTTAGAGGAAGTGATGGATGCAGATACAGTTACAATGTTTAAAAAAAATTTAGATAAGTGCATGAATAAGAAATGTTTGGAGGGATAAGGGCCAAGCGGAGGTAGATGAGATCAATTTAGTTTGGGATTATGGTCAGCATTGTTTCCACGCTGCAATTAAAGAAATTGCTACTTTTAATCTTAGCTCTTCTTTAAAAGGCACTATTTGAGAAAATTTCAATATTTTTAAGACAGAGGTAGATAGATTCTTGATTCCCAAGGGGATGAAAGATTATAGGGGATATGCAGGAATGTAGAGCTGAGGTTAAAATCTTATTGAATGATGCAGCAAACTCGAAGGGTCAAGAAGCCTACTCGTGTTTCTCGTTCATACGAGTTAAAGCCCACATTATAATAAATTAACATTGAGGTCAATGCCCATACATAGGATCTATTACTCTTTTATTTACTAATTAAAAATTTACTAATTACTAATTTTTAAAAAATTATATCTGGGTTCCCAAATGGCTACATGTGGCTATCATATTGGCCCATCAAGCTTTACAATCAATGAGTAACTTCTTGAGAACAGCTACTATTGCAACACTTGCTTGCACATAATGTCCCAAATGGTGAAGATCAGTGAGTGGTCAGATAACCAGTTTTTGCGAACAATAGTTGAGTGTGGAGTGCAGGTGTGGACTTTGGGAAACTTCCCTGCTTCTCAGGAAATGCTGCAGAATGTCTTACCTTTGTTTGCAAAGACAATGGGTGTTCAGTTTAATATCAAATCTAAAAGACAACATCTGGAATTATTGCATTCCCTCGGTACTGCACTGTTCCTAGGGACAATTTGGGCACACTGAGCTAGAGAATGGAAAATCAGTTATGGTTCAGGTTATTTTCCAGTCACTCTGGACATTTGTACTATAAATACTAGGCGAGGTCAGAATCATACTTGCTGCTTAATCTTTTGCATGGTTGAATAACTTGCATTTTAAGTTTTAGTGGAGAACAGCCACTTAGTTAAGACACTTGAACTGAATTTGTATCCATCAACCCAAGCTCCAGCAAGACTCAAAACCTTCAGTATCGGAGAGAAGAAAATCCACATCTTGGCAAAGAAGTCGCAGGCTCAGCCACCATTGGCCAATGCCACAAAATAGAAGTTGCTGGAAAAGCTCAGCAGATCTGGCAACACCTGTAAAGAAAGAAATCAGAGTTAATGCTTCGGGTCTGGTGACCCTTCCTCAGAACCTGAATGTGAGTTCTGCGGGAAGGTCGCCAGACCCGAAACGTTAACTCTGATTCTTTTCTTCACAGATTCTGCCAGACCCGCTGAGCTTTTGCAGCAACTTCTGTTTTTGTTCCTGGTCTACAATATCTTCAGCTCTTTCGGTTTTTATTGGCTGATGCCTGCTGGAGTAAGATTAACCACTTTGTGAAATGGGAGAAATTCAAATTGCCAGGCAAAAGTTGTCATCCAGTATTCTTTACATAGATGTGTATCAGACTTGAAATGCAGACACCTGTTATATGTCATTACCTAGGTTTTTTTTACAGCAGGTTTGATAATTATTCCATTCTGTGGTACATGGAAAAATGTGTTGACTTGTGTGATAACTCTACAGTAATTTTTCCACCTATACTAGCCATAAACACTAGAAATGCTTGCAATTTAATCCTGTTTTCTGGTCAGCCTGCTGGTTTCTACTGGGGAAGACACTGTTAACATGGTTTATCAAGACAGCAGTTCTTTTCTCAGTCATAAGTTATGTGACTCTAGAACTTGAGCATATGCTGTGATTTAACAAAACTGCCGTACTTGGGTTTTGCAGGGGCTGTTCCACCCTAGGGGAGATGGGTAATACCAACGAGTGTACTACCCTAGAAGAGAGACAGCACCAATCTGTCGGATTTATATTTCAAATTTACATAAACAATCCACTTAACTAATACCAATAAAATATTTACCATTGGAATGGTCATTCACTCTGCAATGTGGTGTTAGTTTCTGACACATTTGATTACAGCATATCCATTTTATGTTACAGACTGTGATAGGTACAGTGTAAGTGTAAGGTTCCTATTTTATGTTATGTTCTTTAAATAGGTACACAAGAGTCTACAAAGAATAAGGGAGCGGAAGTTGGCCAACTTCATTCCATGGGGCCCAGCCAGTATACAGGTGGCGCTATCACGCAAATCTCCTTACTTGCCTTCAGCCCATCGTGTAAGTGGCCTCATGATGGCTAACCACACCAGCATCTCCTCAGTAAGTACCAACTGTTTTCATTAATGTCACAATTTAAGACAAATGAGCATGGGCATAATAGCATTCATTGGGCTTGATTCCTGTTGGCTGGTGGTGTGCTTGTGCTGACAATGTGCAAAGAATGGAGAGAAAAATAAATGACCTAGAGTAAAGTGTAATGTACAAACATGCACTATGCAACCAAGGATGGGGCAATAAATGTTATATTGTTCCTTTTTGATCTGCAAGTGCCTGCTTTGGAAGAGACATGGTAAATGAGTGGGAAGTGTGCTTCCAACCAAATAACGTTTTGTTAATAATACCATTGTCAGAATTAAATTTAAAACTTAGGAGGACAATGTTCTGTCATTCAGCTCCAATTATTCATACAGATGTAAACTTGAGAAATTTGGAAAAGAGCTTTCAGCATTAGAATTGAGAGTTCTTATGAAATAATAGAATTAAGGTAGTAATCCATATTGAATTTTGTAGTGCTAACAGTTTTAAATGTAAAACTCTTTAAATGTATAACTTTCATCCCTTTCGTTCCACAGCTGTTTGAGAGAACCAGCAGACAGTATGACAAGCTTAGAAAGCGAGAAGCTTTCTTGGAACAGTTTCGCAAAGAGGACATGTTTAAGGAAAACTTTGATGAGCTGGACACTTCTCGAGAGATTGTGCAGCAATTGATTGATGAGTATCATGCTGCTACCCGTCCGGACTATATCTCCTGGGGCACCCAGGAGCAGTAAAATATAACATTACAGAGTTATTCTGATTTGATAAATAACATCTATATGTATCTCTGTCTGCTATTTGTGTTCAGATTTCCTTTGTGTGAAGAACTGAATATCACCAAACAAGGCAAATGTACAACATGCCCTCAATCAGGCCAGCACTGGTCTCATGTGTGTAACACAGATGTCCCATACCATCACCACACACGTTGAAAGAAAAATTGTGTGAAACTGGGTAATTCTGACATTATTTGGCTAGCTGTACCTGTGTAACTGAATCTCAGTTAGTTTAGTAGTTCACTGTTGTACACTTCTCTGCAGGTTTGATTGCAGCATTGGTGTGAGCAACATATTGCATAAATGTGGAGTCAGCTTTGTGTATACATCACTCTGAAAAGACCTGCATAGATGCTTCAGTTAAGAAAATGTGCCCTATTTCTTCATAAGCTTTTTTAAAAAAAACACGACAAAAGTTTGCAACTTTCTTTTAATAAATTTTGGCAAGACTGTATTTCAAGCAGTGTCAGTTGAGACTATTATTGATCTCGCTTTCCCACTGATTTACTGGATATACAGTTCATACTACTGAATGTATTGACTTGCTTAAATTGTGAAGTATAATGTTTGTTTGCCAAGTGCATTATGTACCTGGGCTCAGCTCCCTTCAGAACATTTGAGACAAGATGAACTGGTCATATTTGCTTCCCATCGATAGAGAAATGCAGGTACAGTCAGCTCGGCCCAAATGTTTGAACACTTGCCCTGGGGGTCACCAGGGTTGTTGATACACTTGAGCAGTGAAACATCAGTAAAGCAACCATTGGTTTATCAAAAGGCTTCAGAAACCTAGATCTTAAACTCAATTGTATAAGTGTTAATTGGCATGCGTTTTGATTTTACTTGTGGTTTCTTTAGTCTCCACAAAGTCACAAAATCTTATCTGTATGAGTGATCCCTTCAACAAAGATGCTGTTAAAAATGTTCGAATCTCTGTTTCAGTTATGCTAAGCTTGTACTTTGCTTATTGAGTGTGTGGGAATCTCTTAGGAGAAGTCTGTACATAATGGAGTAGTGTATTATTAAGCAAATCAATGTGATGCATTCTAATAAACATTTTCTACATATCCACAATCATATGGGTTTTATAAAAATTGAAAGAACTGCAGATGCTGTAAATCAAGAACAAAACAATATTCTTTAATATTGTTAGAGATACATTCATGCAGGCAAATGGAGATATTCCATTACATTATCCCATTACGGTCCTGATAAATGCATTGAAGATTGTGGACAGGCTGTGAGGAGCTAGGTGGTGAGTTACCTGGTGCTGAATTCACAGCTTTCAACCAGTTTGGAGCAAGGGTCACTGAACGTGGTACGTTAACTTGGATTGTTTCTTCACAGACGATGCCAGATCTGCTGAGCTTTTCCAGCGACGTTTTTTTTTTGATCATATAGATCTTATTAGTTTGAGTGATTTGCATTTCAAAAATATCCCTGAATGCTTCATTGATTTATTTAGGTAAGTGTTTGATGTTTGTTACATAACAGTAAACAATCTGATACCTTCTATTTGTTCTTGGGATGTGGGAGTTAAAACACCTTTTGAGCTTTAATCTTTTATGAACTACAGCAATTTAAGCAGTGTGGTTCAGCAGCCCTTCAAATATTAAAATCCAGGATAAAGCAAATATGAATTTCTTGAAATTTTGTAACTGTCTGCTACATAATTCTGACAACCTCTTGCAATCAAATATGAAGGATCAAGCAGCATCATAGGAGCAGGAAAACCCGAAACGTCGAGTTTTCCTGCTCCTATGATGCTGCTTGACCTGCTGTGTTCATCCAGCCCCATGCTTGTTATCTCGGATTCTCCAGCATCTGCAGTACCTTTTATCTATGAAGGATCAATTTGTGTATGTGAACTTATCATCATGGACTGCAACATCCCAAGGGTTGAGGAATGGATAATAAATACTAGCTGAGCCCACAATACATTGACCAGAAGTTGAAATGGACCTGGTATATTAACGCTGTGGCTCCAAGGACAGGGTGAAAGCTGTGAATTCAACACCAAGTAACTCACCACCTAGCTCCCCACAGCCTGTTCACAATCTACAATGCATTAACCAGGACTGTAATGGAATATCTCCATTTGCCTGCATGAATGCATCTCTAACAATATTCAAGAAGCTTGACACCATCCAGAAGAAAGCAGTTCACTTGACCGGCATCCCTAATCATTTGTGTGTTGTGGGCACTGCTGGCTAACACCAGCATTTATTGCCTAGGCCTAACTGCCCTTACAAAGGTGACGGCGAGAAATTTCTTCACCCAGAGTGGAATTCTTTACCACAAAAAGCAGTTGAAACCAAAATATTTATTGTTTTCAAGAACGAGTTAGACGTAGTTCTTAGAGCCAAAGGGACCAAAAGTTACGGGGAGAAAATAGGAACAGAGTACGGAGTTGGAGGATCAACTAATATCACGTTGAATGGCAAACTCTTATTTTCTGTTTCAGTATGAGCTTCTTGAGCCACTGCAGTCCATGTTATGCAAGTATATTCGTGGTGCTGTTAGGGAAGGAATTCTAGGATCAATGAAGGATATTTGTGGTTTGGGGGGGGGAACTTGCAGGTGAAAATGCACCCATTTATTTACTGCCCTTTTAAATATAGTTTTGGCGGGTGCTGCCCATGAACCTTGGTGGATTGCTGCTTGTACATATGAAATAGAAGCAGGCCATTCAGCCTCACTGTTCTATAAGATCATGGCTAATCTGCCCCAGACTTCAACACACTTTAAGTCAGGTCCTCATAACCATCAACTCCCCAGTGTTAACCATTCTTAATAAGCCAACCAACAGTATTACTGCCACTGCATCCATATTGCAGGGTATGAATTTAGGTGATGATTGGAATTTCAGTCAAACAAGTTACTTGGTTGGTGTAAAGCTTAATATTTGCTGTAGCTACAGTCCTAACTTGTGCCTTGCAGATAGTGCATATGCTTTGGGGAGTCCGGAAATGATTTATTTGCCACACAATTCCCACCCTCCAACCATGTCTTGTACCCACAGTATATATATGGCTGATTTCTGCTTAATGGTAACCCTCATTCTGTTGCTATTGGAGGGCCACCAGTGATGGTATTGCCACTGAATTTACAGGAGGGTTGGAATCTCACTTGCTGCAGATGGTCATTGCCTGGCATTTATGTGGCATAAGTGTTATTTCAAATATGTCCCAAGCTTGAATGTTGTCCAGGTCATGCTGCATTCTTCAATATCGGAAGAATCAAGAAGGGTTCTGAATATTGTGCAATCCATGAACAGCCCCACTTCTAACATTATAATGGAGGTAAGATCACTGATAAAGCAGCTAAAGATAGTTGATCTTACAATGTTACTGAGGAACCCCTGCAACATTGTGATTGTGATGATTAACCTCCAGCAAATTACAACCATTCTCCCAGGTATGACTCCAGCCAGCCTGTGAGCCCCCTCCTATTACTCTGGCTCCTTGACGGCAAAGGCAATAATTCTCACTTGCCCTCAAGTTCAGTATTTTTTTGTCCATCTTTAGACCACACGTAATGTAGTTTCCATTCTTCGTTCCCACCTGTACCCGTTAACCTTTTATCTCCGGTTAGATAATCTTAATGCAATCGGGCTATAACCGACAGATTCTGCAATTTTCCTACAGCCTGTATTAAGCTAACATGTTTATTGTTTTCTGCTTTGGAGTATGGCTTAGAGATTTACCGTATCTGCTTATAGGTAAATAAACTAGTAAATCTAATGCAGCCCATTTTCTAGTACTAAAATAAGTTGTTTTAATTCTGATAGTTTTTACATATTGCACAAATTCATCTATACAGTATAGTGCAGTACATTTCAGTAAAGAGGGAACATGCAATATACAGTTTAATAAAAAAATCATTTTCATTGCATAGTGAGCTTAAGATTCAATATGGAAGTCCCTGTGTAAAACCAAAGCTGCCAGCAGCTTTAAACAATGAGTTTGATAAATTTTAGTTGATGCTGTTTCAATGCAGCTTCAGAATTATACAAGTTGATACAAACTGTTTCCTGTATACTGCTTAAACTCTGTCTGTGTTGAGCAGCAGAACTGCACAGTAACCAAATGTTTCCAGACTGGTTACTTCATATCCTATCGACAGAAGAGCAGAATACTATGAATGCTGGAAATTTGACATAAAAACAACAAATGCTCAGTAGATCAAACGCCATTTGTAGAGAGAAACAAAGTTAACATTTCAGGTCAATGACCTCTCGTGATACTGTCTGACTGCTGAGCATTTCCAACACGTTTGTGTTTTCTTCTGTTATCAGCAGTCCTTGTGCTCTTTGGGTTTATATAATAGTTGCAACCTGTTTGAAAGGAAAGCAGCATGTTCATGGAGTTATGATTCTTAAGTTGGGATGGGTAGTGTTTTAAAAGCAGAAAGACAATTAATTTTCAATGTTTCATGATTTCTAGGTGGAGATTAATATTAAATCTGACAGTTACAATTTCACCGCAATGTGGTATCCATGATTAATCATATACACTGTCTGAATTTTAAGCATTCTAATCCCTGCTTGGTTTTCTCTTGCTATCTATCACCTGGTACATAATCAGTGCCAAAGCAATTAAGTTGTCATCCACTCTAATCATGAGGAGGAATTGGAATTGGGAGTCCTTGCAGCAAATACAACTCTTGTTGATATCCCTGTAGTTTGTTAATTTGAGGATTAAGTACAAGGGGAACATTTCACTGGAATCCTTCACAATTTTATATAAATTAATACAAAAGCATAAACTCTTTGATCTTTTGCAGCCCTAAACTTTTAAGGCCTTTGTCTGAGAAGTGCACAGAATTCCTTCACTCCACTTACTGCCGTCAGGATAGTTCAACATGCCAAGACCTTTGATTCTGATACCTCAACCTTCTGACTGAGAAACTTCTGTTACTCAGGTGGTTTATAGTGTCAAGTCTTTTAAGTGAAGCTATACCAACCAGTGTAAAAAGCCCAAAGAGGGCCCAACTTGCTGCAAGAACTTGTATGAAGGTCGTTGGCGAGAATGAAAGACTAAGATGAGGCTTGCTATCCATGCATGGTGTGCTCAGGCCTAATAATGCTGTAGTAATAAGGAAAGTGAAATGTTTCGCCAGTATCTCTCCCAGTGTGCTCTGCTATGTTTCTTCTGTGCTGGAATCGCTGTACAGGTTACAATGGTGACTGTTGGCCAGGCTACCTGTTACGATTGGTCTACTTCGATGATCAGATCGAGCCTGTGTTTTGAAGTGATTGGCGCTGTAAATTTTAATCAATTGAACGATCTCTTGGACCTAAGAGTTAAAAAAAAAAATCAGAAAAGCAATCAGAAACCATTTCTTCACATCAGCCAGCCATGTTTCAGGGAAATATGTAGTGTATCAAAATGCATAATGTAACTCAGTAAGAGAGATTGTTTAATGGTACATAGTACAGTGGCAGGGGGGAACTGTGTGAGAGAGAGAGAGAGACTAATCAAGTTTAGAAGAGGATAGGTGAATGGGGAATTCAGATTTAATCATCTTCCTTCAGGGAGACAGGAGTAGAAAGTGTCAGTCAATTCAAGGTGGAGTTTCCTGGTAACACTAAATGTGCTTAAGGGTCTGATACACAGTTTGGTATTTTGAATGTGAGGTATAACCCATGAATACAACCCAGAATCGCCTCTGTATTCCTGTGCTTGTTCAAGTATTAGCTTACATGTTTTACAGACTTTTATTCTAACTAAATCATTTTTTAAAAATATTTTTATATGTCACTTTTAGCAGCATGTCTCAACATGAAGGGTCCATGGGAAATGCTGAGTCAGGTTATACTCAATGAAAATATTCAGGAATTAAGTGGAGTTGCTATGACACGTGGGCATTGATTGTGGAAAATTCAGAACAAACGGGAAAGGTGGCTTGACCACAATCATCTCCATCGAAGGAAATTAGAGACAGTATTACATTGAAGGAAGGAGCATACAAATTGGCCAAAAAAACCTGTGGACCCGACAATTAGGAACAGTGTAGATTTCAATGGGAGGAAGGTAGGTTATGAGAATAAGCTTGTGTGGAACATACAAACATGTTATAATAGCTTCTATAGGTGAAGAGAAGAGAAAAGATTAATGAAGACAAATGTAGATCCATTATAAATGGGGAACAAAGATGGTAAACTAATTTAACATTTTGAATTATAAGTACAGAAAAGCCGCTTCAGCCCATTGAGTCTGCACTGACAGAAACTGTTCTAAATCTACACCAGTGCCACTTTGCAGTGAGGAAACAGGTCAGCAAAACGGATAGGCATGTGGCAGACAGAATTAAATTCTGAGACATTTGAGGTGGTACATTTTGACAGAAGCAATAGGGAGAGTCAAACCACTCAAAGACACAATTCTAACTATAATGCAAGATTAGAGAGACCTGGGTTGCATGGTTATGACAGATCTTGGGCTTCATAAGTAGAGATATTGAGTACCAAAGCAAGGAGGCAATACCAAACCTTTTGTAAAGCTCTGGCTGTGCCACAACTAGAGCACTGTGTCCAATTCTGATCACCACACTTCTGGAAAAATGTAAAGGTTCTCAAGAGATTGCAGAGGAGATTAACCAGAATGATTCCAGAGATGATGGATTTAGGTAGAAGGTTAGGTTGGAGAAATTGGAGCTGCTTACCTTAGAGCAAAGGAGATTAAAGGAGATTTGATCGAGGTGTACATGATGATGACAGGTAGATGCAGGACAAGTGTTACCATTGATATAGCAAATGGATGAGGGGACACCAATTTCAGCTTTTGAGTGAGAAATGCAGGGGAGTGAGTGGTAATAACTTGGAATTCATTGCCCACAATGATGGTGAAAATGAGAATAACTATTTCAAACATAATCAACACCTGAAGGAAATAAACTCTAAGGATTCCAGGGATAGACTGGAGGAATGGGACTGACTAGATTGCTCTGCAGTCAGCAGGCATGGACTCAATGGGCCAAACAGCCACCTCCTATCCCATTATTGTTCTGACATCTCTTAATGAAGAAGAAATGCATGAGGCCCCCGTGCTTATAGAACATCACATGGAGTAGAAAGATGGAGGAGACAAGGTGTGTGTTCGTTCATGTGATCGTCATAGTTTGTTATCAAGCTGCTGTACACAAAGGAAGCTGGGGGCTGGATTTGATGCTGAAACAGATGAGAGCAGGACCTAATGGTGTTTATACAGTCTATCCAGAAATATGGATGAGCTCAAGTCTGCTGAAACTGCAAGGTAAGAGTCAGCCAGAAGAACAGTGAAGTCAGCTAGTCTGGAAGTAACAAAAGCACGAATGAGGGTTTTTAGCAGCAAATGGGCTAAAGGCAGATGTGGAGACAGGCTATCAGTCAAGTCTTACCCTCATGACTTTCAGGATGAGAAACTCTAGCTGCTTTCCCCTCTGACTGTAAATGGCTCAAGGGAATGAAGATAAGGGTTGAGGTGGAGGAATTACCAGAGTGACAGCAAGAGTTTTAACAGGGACTATGTGAGCTTGTGATTGAGTGGATCAGCAAGTGTAGAAATACAATATACTATGCCATACCTTGCAGGACTCAAATAGCAAGTCCTTTCTCCTCAGAGAAATTTTGAAGGTGTTCCTGTCTGTCACTTCAAATGATGAAATCTGCTGAAAATCAAAACTCTCCACAGACTCCATATCTCCTTGTCTGTAGAGAGCAAGACCCTTTGCCCCTACTGCCAGCCACAGCGTCTGAGCCACACTCACTGCCGAATTCTGTAATGCATTCAGAGGGCAGACTTTATCTACTCTTAAAACACAGTCATTTGACCTGATTCTACTTTAGTTCAAATGATTGTGTGAATAAATATTCACTTTTAAGACTAAATATATTACACAAAGCATAAATTTCACTTATACTTAATGAACTCACAGTTGCCTTTACCTCCATTTTCTGGGCATATTTTTATGATTGGATTTTATAAATGATGCAGTGATTCATCATTAACAACATTTTACAGTGATATAGCAACTTTAACCATTCCAGTACACTTCAAAGTAGAGTAATCAGATAATATATCATATCTCCAAAGAAGAATACATGAAAGGTAGATGATCAAACTCAACTTAAAAGGCAGATTTTCAGGAAGGTCCTGAAGGCGATGGAGATGGAGAGAATTATGATGGAAATTCTGGGAGTGCAACGTCTAGACAACCTAAGGCAAGGTTATCGTGAAGGAAATGAGTTGTTCAGCAGTCTAGAATTACAGGATCTTGGTTCTTGGAAATGTGAAGCAAATGGGAAGACCATTGAGAAACTCAAACAAATTTTAAATGAGGATATTGTTCAACCAGTAACCAACGGAGAACAGTGAACACAGGTGTGGCAGATGAATAGGAGTTTGTCTGAGTTATGACATGGCCAGCAGAAATTTGGATGAGCTCAAGTTTACAGAGACCGCAAATTGAGAGTTGGCCAGAAAAAACACTGGAATCGTTTAAATGGGAGATAACTGAAACATGAATAAGAGTTTCAGCAGCTGATAGCTAAGGAGGGTGTGAGAGTAGGAAATAGGCTATTTAACTATAGGGGGTATCGGATAAGCCTGACAGCATTCAGCAGCAGAAATTGGGTGCTGTTCCTTCTCCAGTCCAGGGACACAGGCCAGTGCATCCGAGAGAAGCTTGAACCTTCTGAGAGATTCAGAGATGAGGAAACATTAGATTGTATGCAAATGAAGACTTAGGTTAGCTGCGTTGGAAAGAGGTTATAAAATGGAAGCTATTATGTCTTAAGGTGATTTTCATTATCATGATGAAAGTCAAGATATCTTTCTAGTGTTTAAATTTTAACAGACTGACCATATCACTGGTGGATTAATATTACCAGGTACAAGTCATGCCTAGGAACAGTCACTAAGCCCATCAGCATTACTGAGTTTTATACAAACACAGCCAGCAATACATGATCCAGCTTCCCCATGCAATTATTTACTAGTTAGACTTCAGTTCTGGTATACCAATAATGATCAATAAAACAGGACAAAATTACTTAGCAATTGGAGAAATAAATTAATCTGGGCTAGTTAGCATAGATTTCTAAAAGGCAGTTTCCCTTGACCAAATGACTAACATCAGTTTCTTGAAACAGTGACAAAGAAAGTAGATAAAGAACATGTTTTACATAATTCGTTAAACGTGTTTCATATGGTTGTCACACGGAGTGAGGAAAGGGCAGAATTCAAAATGTTGAGGTGAAAAGGACCATTACTGGACAGAAAGGGTGTGGTGATTGGTGTTTCATTGTGGCTTCGGTTGAATCAAGTCTTATTTCTATAAGAGTGGTTTAGACTTGGGAATTGAGGAATGGAATTATAATAAGTTGGTATCTTTAAAGGGTGTGGACTGTGAGTTGGAGAGGAATTAGACTGAGCATTCTATTAAAGGATACAAAATAGAAGTATGGGAATTGAATTAGAGAAGGTAGAAAATGACAGGGGAATGGGAGTAAACAACTGACTTGGTTTTATTCATTTACAGGCAGTGAGCAAGTAGCATTTATTGGCCAAGTCTATTGGTTGGAACATGGCAAGCCACATCTTGAGTGCAATCGGCTTTGTAAAAGGCAGTTAGGAGTTTATCGCATTGATGTGTAGCATACCAATTAGGATGGCAGATTTCTTTCCCCATTGTTGTAAAACCCATCTGGTTCATAGAGAACAGTCTAATAGTTTTGTGATCTCCGTTACAGAGACCAGAATGTTTTGTTTAAAGATCACAATTTAATTAAGTAAATTTAAATTCCCAGATTTAATGGCAGAATTAATCCCGCCCTCTAGATTACTAATTCAGTAACATGACCACTAGGATACTGTACAGTATTGAAGTGTATAGGAAGTGACTGGATGGGCATTATACATTGTGAGAGGAGACAGCAGGATTAGATTTGGTGGGACGTGAGGGGATATGGGAAGTATGCAGGAGAACGGACTGGGTAGAAGAGTGTATGGGGGTACAGGGAGTGAAGAGGACCATCACATGAGATACATACAAAGAAACCTGCACAGACCTCTAGGCAAAATGGCCTCATTTTATGCTTGTGCACTGTAATTATATGAATTGTAGTTCCTGCACTGATATTGCCAAAGTTTCACTAATTTGAGCAAATATATTGAAATCAATAGAATGGGAAAGACGGTTATTAATAAGAACCTTAATTTTTGATATTTTGAGAGGAGGATGGACATTTTAAGGGATGTGAATTACAACTATGGCCACTCTGATTTTTTTCATAGATTGTGTACTAATAACACCCTCAGCCTGAATGTGTAAAAATATTAAAAATAGATATAGATGGGGAGGTGATGACCTAATGGTATTATTACTGGACTGTTAATCTGGAGACCCAGATAACCGTTCTGAGGACTCAGGTTCGAATCCCACCACAGCAGACGGTGGAATTTGAAGTCAATAAAAATATCTGGAATTAAGAATCTAAAGACGACCATGAATCCATTGTCAACTATCGGGAAAACCCATCTGGTTCACTAATATTCTTTAGAGAAGGAAGCTGCCATCCTCACCTGGTCTGGTCTGGCCTGGCCTACATGTGACTCCAGACCTACAGCAATGTGGGTGACTCTGAACTGCCCTCTGGGCAATTAGGTATGGGCAATAAGTGCTGCCTAGTCAGCGATGCCCTCATCCCATTAGTGAATAAAAAAGTGTTTCGATGAACATTCCACTGTTAGAGAAACTTTGTTTTTCTCTATTCGTTCACGGGATGACGGCACCACTTAGCTCACAGCAGTTTTTTGTTCTCTGTAAAATGCATTAAAATTAAGTTTGAAATAGAAGTTTTGTCTCAAAGATGGCTTGGGGAGAAAACAGTATGTAAACATAGATTATTTATATCTGTATAGCTCTGAACCATTAACCACATCTGTTTACTTATACAACTGAATCTGAGAACTGTTTCAATGGATGACTGAAATGTTAAACTCCCTTTAAATCTGAGGGGATAAGTTTAAAGCAGGAGTTACTTGGAGCCAGTTGTGATGAGAGGTTTAGATTAACAATAGGGGCTTTAAACTGGATCACCCGATCAGACTATTTCAGCCAAGTCCAACAGTAACATCAGAACTTGTTCTCATATAATCTAATTGGACTAAAAAGATCAATACTTGAGGATGAAGGTTTGTATGAAATCAGGAGTTGGTAGTAATAGAGCCAACCTTCTGCAAGCACTCACCTCCTGCTCCTGATTGAATATCAGAGATTTTCATTCTTTCAGTTCCTCTCATCACTGGGAGAGAAAATACTGGCTGGTATCAGAATTGTGATATGTCAAAAATTCTAAATTTGAGGTTTTATTTCCTGCTATCTACAATAAGTCACAAAGAATAATGGACAGAATTACCAGAAAAAGTGAGATCTGCTTCAAAAACCGATCACAGACTGGCTGGATGATACAGGAGCTGATTGATGCTCTACATTGTATTGTTATTAGCAAGGAATATTTTTTCTCCACACAAACTGCACAAGAATTCAGATGCAAAAAGTAAAATAAATTATCCAATGCACTTACCATAAATGCCCCTACTTCGAACAGGGTAGCTCCATATCCAGACCATTCCCTCACTATGCTGAGATATGTTGTCATAGCTTCCAGTTGGGTCATTCCTGGAAGCTGCTTCCATTGTTCAACGATTGTGGCCATTAATGCCGCTGCCTCCTCTTTCAGCCGTACTTTCAATAGTTGTTCTTCCTCAAGTTTCTGTTTCTGGGTTGTGCTGCCCCACAGGCTGCTCGCCAGGGCTCCTGGCAGTAAGTGACTCAGACCCTTATTATTTGTGGAAAGTAAAGCTTTCACAGATTGCTGGACCCGTGCCTTGAGAACATGCACAGGAAATAACTCCTGAAGTTTAGGCAGTGGCACATGTGTGGTGAAATCACGGATTGTAAACTGCAGTCTCAAGGCAGCCAGGGCCAGAAGAGTTTCTTCGGATGCAGGGAAATAGGTTTTGGTTACCATCTCATGGGCCTAGTCACAAACAAACCACATTTCTTAGAATATAATGTGCAACTGCTTGATAACCAGAGGATTCAAAAGTGGGGCTTTATTCCTAAGAATACACAAGCACCTTGAGAGTTCCATGGCATTACTCAGACTCATTAGTCTAGACTCATTAATAGTGTCATAACAGTATTGCAAAGTTCTCAGAAAATGAGAGCTCATGTACAATTAAAGCTATCAGAGCTATTTTATAACTTTTTCAGCAAATGAGTTGTACATTTCAGATAAATAGGATGAAAAAAGTATTCTGTGATGTATTATTCAAAAATGAATTGGAAAATGTTCCAATACCTTTGGATGGAGATTATTAATAGGGAAAAAAGCAGAGTTCAATATTGAGGATTTTTGTACAGTTCCAGAGATTTACAGAGTAGGCAAGGAGGAACTTTTCCTCAGAACCAGAGGACAACAATATAAAGTGACTGGTTAAAGTATGGGTAACATAAGGAAAAGTTTTATTTTATCCAGCAAATAGTTAAGGTTTGAAATGCACCACCTGACAGTCTAATGAAGGCAGAGTTAATCTTAGATTTCAAGAGGGAATTTGACAATTATATGAAGAGTTATGGAGGAGGTAGGGGAATAGAAATCGTTGAATCGTACAATGAGAACAGGCCCTTTGGCCCATTGAGTCTGTACTGCCAAAGACTCTGGTCCCACTTTCCAGCACTAGCTTATGGCTGATCAGCAGAGGTCAGGATCAAAAGCCTAATCTGCTGGGTATTTCCACTATTTTCTGTTTGTAGAACCATAGAATATTTACAACACAGTAGCAAAGAGGCCATTCAGCCATCATGTCTGTGCCAGCTGAAAAAAAACTAGCGCTTCATTCTAATCTCACTTACCAGCCCCTAGTCCTAACCTTCCATTTTCCAGTGATTTAGATGCAGATATAGCTCCTGACAAATGAGTTAAGGGTTTTCATATCAACCACCAAACTAGGCAGCAAGTTAAAAACACCAGTCCTCTTTAATCTTTCTACCAGACACCTTAAATCTGTGCCCTTCCGGTAAGTGACCTCTTCACAAGAGCAAACTGGTCTTCTCTGTCTACAATATTCAAGCCCCTCATTGTTTTGTCCACCTCAATTCAGTCACTCCTCAGCCTTCTAAGGATAACAATTCTAGCCTGTCCAGGATTTTCTTCATAGCTGCAATTTTCAAGACCTGGCAATATTCCTGGAACTAAAAGCAAAACATTCTTGTAAATCACCTGTGGACTCCCTTTATTACATCCTTCCTGTAAGGTGGTGGCCAGAACTGTACACAAAAATCCAGCTGAGGCCTAACCAGCGTCTGGTACGGTTCCCACATTACGTCCCTGTTCTTGTTTTCAAGGAAAGCATCCTTATTCTTTGCCACCTTCAAGGATCTGTGTACATCCACAGCAAGGTCTCTCATTTCCTCTACTCTCTCAATATCCTCCCTGTTATTGCATATTCCCTTGGTTTCTTTGCCCTGCTTAAATGCATAACCTCTATTTCTCTGGATTGAATTCTATTTGCTACTTTTTCACCAACTTGACCAAACCACTGAAAAATTCTGAGGAAGGGTCACTGAACCCAAAATGTTAACTGATTTCTCTTCACAGATGCTGCTAGACCTGCTGAGCTTTTCCAGCAATTTCTGTTTTTGTCACTGATATCATCCTGCCATTGACAGCCATCTGTTCAGTATACGTTAACTGCCAATTTTTGTATCTTCTGCAAATTTCCCAATCATGCCTCCAACATTTAAGTGAAAAATATTAATATATAAAACAAACAGCAAAAAACTCAATGCTGAGTTCTATGAAACACCAATGGAAACTGCTTTCCATTCACAAAGACATCTGTTGACCACAACCCTTTGTTTCCTATCATTGAGCCAATTTTGGATCCAACTCATCACATCTCCCTGTATCACATGGGCTTTAATTTTTCGAACCAGTTTGCTACATGGGACCTCATCAAATGCCTTACTACAATCAATATAGACAAGCTCCACTGCACTACTCTTATCAATCATCCTGGTTACTACCTCAACAAAATCAATTAAGTTAATAAACATGACCTTCCCTTAACAAAACCATATTGACTATCCTTGATTAATGTGTGCCTTTCCAAGTAACAGCTAATCTTATCCCTCAGTATTGATTCTATATGTTTCCCATCCCTGTAGTCAGACTGACCGCTCTATAAATATTTTGCCTATCCCTTGCACCCTTTTTGAATAATGGTATGAAGACCTTCAATCCTCTGATATCTCAACTGTATCTAGTAAGGATGGAAAAAATGATCCTCAGAGCCTCTGCTATTTCTTTTCTGGGTTCCATTAACAGCCTTGGATACAATTCATTCAGCTCTGATGATTTAGCCACCTTCAAGGAAGTCAGTCCCTCCAGTACTTCCGTTCTCTTTGTGCTACTTTAGATAAAGTTTCACACTATATGGGCAGAACTGATACAAGATAAGGGGTGATCATTTTGATGGGATTATACTATAGGCCCCACAAGTAGTCAGCAGGAAATTGAGAAGCAAATATGTAGGGAGATCACAACCGCAAAAATATTAGGGTTTAATAGCAGAGGATTTGAACTTTGCAAACATTGACTGGGACTGCAGTAGTGTTAAGAGCTTGGACGGGGAGGAATCTGTTAAGTGCTTTCGAGAAAACCTTTTCAATCAATATATAGATAGCCCTGCTAGAGAGGGGAAAAATTCGACACCTCTTGGGAAATAAGGCAGGACAAGTGACTGACGTGTTAATAGGGGAAGCACTAAAGGATAGTCCTGGTCCAAAAATTAAAGCTGTAAATTGGGGCAAGGCCAATTTTGATGGTATTAGGCAGGAACTTTCAGAAGTTGATTGGGAGAGGCTGTTTGCAGGTACCGGAACATCTAACAAGTGGGAGGCTTTCAAAAGTGAGATAAGAGTTCAGGGCCAGCATGTCTCTTGTTGGTGTGAAGGACAAGGCTGAGGAGGAGGGAACACAATGACTAGAGATATTGAGGCTCTGGTCGATAAAATAAGACCGTAAGACCTAGGAGCAGAAGTTAGGCCATTCAGCCTATTGCGTCTGCTCTGCCATTTAATCATGGATGATAAGTTTCTCAGTCCCATTCTCCCGCTTTCTCCCCATAACCCTTGAACCCCTTGACAATCAAGAATCTATCTATCTCTGTCTTAAATGTACTCAATGACCTGGCCTCTACAGCCTTCTGTGGCAGTGAATTCCATAGATTCACCACTGTCTGGCTAAAGAACTTTCTCCTTATCTCTGTTCCAAAAGGTCTTCTCTTTACTTTAAGGCTGTGCCCTCGGATCCTAGTCTCTCCTACCAATGGAAGCATCTTCCCAACATCCACTCTGTCCAGGCCATTCAGTATTCTGTAAGTTTCAATTAAATCCCCCCACATCCTTGTAAACTCCATGTGTAGACCCAGAGTCCTCAAACGTTCCTCATATGTTAAGCTTTTCATACCTGAGACCATTCTCATGAACCTCCTCTGAACCCACTCCAGGGCCAGTACAACTTTCCTGAGATATGGGGCCCAAAACTGCATGTAATACGCCAAACGTGGCCTCAGAACCTCAGAAGTACATCCTTGCTTTCATATTCAAGTCCTCTCCAAATAAATGCCAAAGTTGCATTTGCCTTCCTGACTACTGACTCAACCTGCAAGTTTACCTTGAGAGAATCCTGGATTAGAACTCAAGACTCTTTGCATTTCAGACTTCTGAATTTTCTCCCCATTTAGAAAACAGTCCATGCTTTTATTCTTCTTACCAAAGTGCATGACCTCACACTTTGTCACATTGTACTCCATCTGCCACTTCTTTGCCCACTCTCTGAACCTGTCCAAATCCTCCTGCAGCCTCCCCACCTCCTCAATACTACCTGTCCCTCCACCTATCTTTGTATCATCTGCAAACTTAGCCAGAATGCCCACAGTTCCTTCATCTCGATCATTAATGTACAAAGTGAAAAGTTGTGGCCCCAGCGCTGACCCTTGTTGAACACCACTAGTCACCGGCTTCCATCCTGAGAAAGACCCTTTTATCCCCACTCTCTGCTTTCTGCCAGACAGCCAATCTTCAATTCATGCTAGCATCTTGCCTCTAACACCATGGGTCCTTATCTTACTCAGCAGCCTCCTGTGTGGCACCTTGTCAAAGTCCTTTCTTGAAGTCCAGGTAGGTAACATCCATTGGCTCTCCTTGGTCTACCCTGCTCATTACTTACTCAAAGAATTCTAACAGATTTGTCAGGCATGACCTCCCCTTGATGAAGCCATGCTGGCTGAGCCCTATTTTACCATACACTTCCAAGTATTCAGAAATCTCATCCTTCACAATGGACTCTAAATTCTTACCACAACCCTAGGTTAGGCTAATTGGCCTGTAATTTTCAAGATTTTTGTCTTACTCTTAAACAGGGGTGTCACGTTAGCCATTTTCCAGTCTCTGAGACCCTCCCTATCCCAGCGATTCCTTAAAGGTTGCCACTAACGCCTCCACTATCTCTTCAGCTATCTCCTTAAGAACTCTGGGGTGTAGTCCATCTGGTCCTGGTGATGTATCTACCTTCAGGCCATTCAGTTTTACTAGCACCTTCTCCTTGGTGATGGCCACCATACTCAGCTCTGCCCCCTGACTCTTGAATTTTTGGGAGATTACTCATGTCTGTGAAGACTGACAAAGTAATTATTCAGTTACTCAGCCATTTCCTTGTTCCTTGTTCCCTGCTACTCGCTCTCCAGTGTCATTTTCTAGCAGTCAAATGTCCACTTTTGCCTCTGTTTTGCCCTTTATATATCTAGAGAAACTCTTACAGTCTTCATTTATATTATTGGTTAGCTTACCCTCATATTTACTCTTCTCCCTCCTTATTTCTTTTCTCGTTGCCCTCTGTTGGTCTTTGTAAGCTTCCCAGTCCTCTGGTTTCCCACTGCCCGTTGTCACATTATATGCTTTTTCTTTTGCTTTTATGCCATCCCTGACTTCCTTAGTCAGCCATGGTTGCCTCATCGTCCCTGTGCCATGCTTCCTTTTCCTAGGGTTGAATTTTTGCTGCATCTCCTGAATTACTCCCAGAACCTCCTGCCATTGCTGTTCCATTGTCTTTCCTGCTAGGCTCCTCTTCCAGTCAATTCTGCCCAGCTCCTCCCTCATGCCTCTGTAATTGCCTTTATTCAGCTGTAATACCATTACCTTGGATTCTACCTCCCCCCTCTCAAATTGCACAGTAAATTCAATCAAAATGGAGGCACATGTCATGTAGACACAGCTGGAATCAAGTGAATCCCTTCAGGAATTTACGGGGTGTAGGAGTACACTTGAGGGAAATCAGGGGGGCAAAAAGGAAACATGCGATAGCTTTGGCAGATAGGGTAAAGGTGAGTCCAAAAAGATTCTCCTTGTATATTAAAGGCAAGAGAGTAACTAGGGAGAAACTAAGACCCCTTAAAGATCAATGAGGTCATCTGTGTGTGGGACCATAAGACAGGGGCAAGATCCTAAATGAATATTTGACACCAGTATTTACTGTGGAGAAAGACATGGAAGCTCGGGTACTTGGGGAAATAAGCAGTGACGTCTTGAAAAGAGTTCACATTACAGAAAAGGTGGTGCTGGAAGTCTTAAAACTCAAAAGTTAACAAATCCCCAAGACATGATCAAGTATATTCCAGGACATCATGCTAGGGAAGAAATTGTGGGGCCCCAAGCCACGGGTGTGGTGGCGGAAGACAGAGGGTGGCTATTGTTGTACCATTATTTAAGAAAGGCTGCAAGGAAAAGGCAGGGAACTACAGATTGGTGAGCCTAACATCATGGTGGGTAAGTTATAGAGTCATACAGCATGGAAACAGACCCTTTGGTCCCAACAGTCCATGCCAACCATGTTCACAAACTAAACCAGTCCCACCTGCCTGTACTTGGCCCATTTCCCTCCAAACCTTTCCTATTCATGAACATATCCAAATATCTTTTAAACATTGTAACAATTTCTCATCCACAACTTTCTCACTGTTCTACAACACTACCCAGGGCCCTACTATTAATTGTATAAGTCCTGTCCCTGTTTGTTTTACCAAAATGCAATACTTCACATCTATCCAAATTAAACTCCCTCTGCAACTCCTCAACTGATCAAGATCTCTGTAACCTTAGATAACCTTTGTCACTGTCCACTACACCACCAATTTTAGTGATAATCTGCAAACTTACTAACCACGCCTTCTATATTCTCATCTAAATAATTTCTATAAATGACAAACAAAAGTGGATCCAGTACTGATCCCTGTGGAACACCACTGGCCACAGACCTCCTGTCCAAAAAACAACCCTCCACCACCACCCACTATCCTACCATAAAGCCAATTTTGGATTCAACTAGCAAGCTCACCCTGAATCCCATGAGATGCAACTTTACTAATTAGTCTACCTAAGGTTTTGGAGTAGATCAGTAGCTCGGGTTGTGGGTGTTGAGGTTGGTTGGCTCGCCGAGCTGGTTTGTTGTTCCGCAGACGTTTCGTTA
The DNA here is from genome assembly GCA_024137785.1 of Ginglymostoma cirratum. NCBI lineage: Eukaryota > Metazoa > Chordata > Chondrichthyes > Orectolobiformes > Ginglymostomatidae > Ginglymostoma > Ginglymostoma cirratum. The sequence continues at coordinate 421,832 of JAHRHZ010000105.1, forward strand.
CCATGCTGGGTAACATCATCAGTGCAGCCTCCGATGAAGCATCGGTGTGTTTTCCCACCTGGTTTTTAAACTCTGGGGTCCGTTGCGATGGATTGCCTCACTTCCGGTTTTCCTTCGTAGTGGAATGTATATGGGGTCGAGTTCAATGTGTTTGTTAATAGCCTGCTTCATGGAGTGCCATGCTTCCAGGAATTCTTGTGCTTGTCTCTGCCTAGCCTGTCCTAGGATCTTGGTGTTGTCCCAGTCGAAGTCGTGGTTCTCCTTGTCCATGTGGATTGAGATAAGTGAGTATTGGTCGTGTCTTTTTGTAGTCAAAAACTACAACTGAACACCAACTGGCTACAAAAGACACAACCAATACTCACTCATCTCAATCCAGGCTTCTGGATAGTTTCCAGGCTTCTCCTTACAGCCTTTCTTAAGCAATAGCATAACATTAGCCACCCTCCAGTCCTCTGATACTTCACCCATGTTTATAGATGATACAAATATTTCTGCAAGAGATCCCATAATTTCCTCCCTAACTTCCCACAACATCCTGGGATACACTTGATTTGATCCTGGAGATTAATCGATCTTTATATTTTCTAAGACCTCCAGCACTTACTTTTCTGTATTGTGAACTATTTTCAAAACGTCAATACTTATTTCCCCGAGTTCTCTAGTCTCCATTTCTTTCTCAGCAGTAAAAACTGATACAGAATATTCATTTATTATCTCTCCCATCTCCTGTAGTTCAACACAAAGACAATATCAATCTTTATGGGGTCCTCCTCTCTCTCCCATTGCTTTCTTGTACTAATATATTTGTAGAATCTTTTGGATCATCTTTAACCCTATCTGCCAAGGCTATCTCATATCTCCTCTCTGCCCTCCTAATTTCCTTTAGAATGCCCCTACGATCTTCATACCCTTCAAGAGATTCAGATGGTTCCAGCTGTCTATGTCTAATTCAAAATTCTTTTTGTTTTTATTCATCTTTATTCATCCATTGTTCCCCAATCTTACCAGCCTTTCACTTTAACAGGAACATAATGTCTCTTAACTCTCATTATCACACTTTTGAAAACCTCCCACTTGTCAGTTGTCCCTTTATCTGTGAACAGTCTATTCCAACCAACTTTAGAAAGTTGTTCACACCCTTAAAATTTGCCATACTCCAATTAAGAACTTTAACTTTTATCGAAGGCTTATAGTTTCCATAAACTAACATTATGATCCCTAATCAGAAAGTGTTCCCCTAACATGTATTATTCTTACAACCCTATTATTTTTACGTATATTTGAGATCTCTCGACATGTTTGCTTCCCAATTTCCCTCTCACTATTGGAGGGCCTTTAGTACAATCCCATCAAGGTGGTCATCCCCTTCTTATTTCTAATTTCAACCCATATATTTTCACATTACAGTAGTAATGTTTTCCATAATCAAAAATGCCAATTCCCCACTCTTTCTATTCTTCCTTTAACGTCTAGAACCTGATCACTGAGCTGCCAGTCCTGTCCTTCCCTCAGCCAAGTCTCTATAATAGCTACAACATCCCAATCATGCCCTGAGTTCGTTGGCCTTACTAGTAAGACCCTCTTGCATTGAAAGAAATGCAGTTTAATTCTTTAGAGATACTTCGTTCTTTGAATTGCTGTTGTCTGTTTCTCCGAGTTAAATTGTTCAATTCTGATTCAGAACCATTCTCATCTTTCTTTCGATTTTGACTGTTACTTGGGAAGCTACCCAATCAAAAAGTTTACAGGCTCCTGAAATAGAACTAGCTAATCTCCCTGCCAGGATATTGGCCCCTTTCTAGTTCAGGTGAAACCCATCCTTTTTGAACAATTCTTTTCTGTCCCAGAAGAGATCTAGATGATCCAAGAACCTGAATGCCTGCACATTGTACCACCTCTTTGGCCATTGATTTATCTCCCATATCCTTTTATGCTTTCCCTCATTAGAATTTGGCACTGGAAGTGAACCAGAAAATTACTACTTCTGGTATTCTGTTTTTTAATGTATTTAACCTCTTTATACTCACTTTACAAAAACTTAACTCTTTCCCTAATTATGTCGTTCCTACCGTGTACAACAACTTTTTGCTTCTTCTCTCCCCTTTGACAATATGCTTCAAAAGTTTTGAGAAGTCCTTAACCCTGACCAGGAAAGCAACATACTATCCTACATTCACGCTCACGGCTGCAGAATCTCCTGTCTGTACCCCTATCAGGAGAATCCCCTATGACAATTATTCTTTTACATCTTGACAAACCCCATCTAACACGGGCCAAACACAGGCAAATGGGACTAGTTCAGTTTAGGAAATCTGATCGGCATGGACGAGTTGAGCCAAAGGGCCTGTTTCCGTGCTGTATGACTCTATGACTTCTCCTCTTTATCTAGAACGTCTGCATCATCACTCTCATCTATAAAGTCAGATGCAAAATACTCATTTCAAACTCTGCCCACATCTTCTGCATCCACAAACAAGTTACCATGACCATCTCTGTTAGGCCCAATCCTTCCTTTAGTCATCCTCTTCCTCTTAATGCACTGATAAAAATAACTTTGGATTTTACCTTAATTTTTTTTCATATCCCGAGTTCCTAATTTCACTTTTCATTTCACCGCAGCACTTCCCATACTTCCCTAAGTTTACTAAAGTATTACTCTTTTTGAAATTGTCATAAGCTCTATTTTTCTGCTTTATCTTATCCTGTATGCTTCTGAATAATCAGAGGACTCTAGATTTGACTGTACCACCCTTTTTTGTGGGGACACGTCTACACTGACCAAATCTCACTTTTTAAAATGCTTTCCACTGATTTCTCATTGTTTCTCTCAAGTAGCTGTAACCAGTCCACCTTTTCCAGATGATCTTGTAAAAACTGCCCTCCCTAGTTCAGGACGTTTACTCCTGTTCTATCTTTGTTCCTTTCCATAATGATGTTAAATCAAACAGTTATGATCGCAATCTCCAAAATGGTCATCCACCTGCCCAGCCTCATTTTATGGAACTAAATCTTGGTTTTCATTCTCTCCTACTGGGCTTGTTACGTGTGACTAAAAAGATTACCTTGAATTTGGTTCAAGAATTCACTGTTTGTATCCCAGCTGACATTTGGGTGGTTTAAGTTCGCAACTATTATTGCCCTATTGTCCCTGCATCTACAAATTTGCCCCCTTAACTCCCTCTCACTGTTTGGGGGCTATAGTAGACACTAGCAATGTGGCTACCCCTTTTCTGGTTCTGAGCTCAACCCATTCTGCCTCATTTGATGCTTCATTCTTCCTCATAGAGGTGATTAATTCTCTAACCAATTTTGAGAGACCAAATCCTGGGATGGCAGGACTAACACACGAAGGGAGACTAGATTAATTGAGACTATATTCACTGGAGTTTATAAGAATGAGGGGCATCTCACAGAAACTGCATAAAAAATTTTAACAGGGTAGATACAAGAAGGATATTCCCGATGACCAGGGAGACCAGAGCCGGGGTCACAATAGAATCCCGACAATGTGGAAACAGGTCATTCAGCCTAACAAGTCAATACCAACCAAAGATCATTCTACCCAGACCTACCCTCTACCGTATCCCTGCATTCCCCATGGCTAACGAATTAAGGCTATAGAGTAGAAATTTCTTCACCCAAGTCACAGAGATATACAGCACAGAAAAAGGCCCTTCAGCGTGGCATGTACATACCAGTCAAAATCAAGGACCAAACTATTCTAATCCCATTTTCCAGCACTCGGCCCATAACTTTGTTTGTCTTATCATTGCAAGTGCACCATTTAAATACTTATAGAGCATAAAAACAAATCCTTCTGTCCAACCCATTGTGCCAACGAGACATCCCAATCTGACCTTGTCCCATTTGACCTGTATCCCTCGAAACCCTTCCTATTCATGTACCCATCCAGATGCCTTTTAAATGTTGTAATTGTACCAGCCTCCACCACTTTCACGCAGAGGGTGGTGCGTGTACGGAACGAGCTGCCAGAGGAAAAGTTGTGCCTCAGGTCCTTTCCAAATCTTCTCCCTCTCACATTTTAGCTATGTCCTCTAGTTTTGGAATCACCCACCCAAGAAAAAAAAAACCTTGGTTATTCACCCTATTCATGGCCCTCATGATTTTATAAACCTCTATAAGGTCACGCCTCAGCCTCCAAAGTTCCAGGGAAAATAACCGCAATCTATTTAGCCTCTCCCTATTGCTCCAACCCTCCAATCCTGGCAGTATCCTCGTAAATCTTTTCTGCATCCTGTCAACCTTAACAACATCTTTCCTATAGCAGGACAACCAGAATTGTACACCATATTCTAAAAGTAGCCTCACCTTCTTAAATGTTATGAGAGTTTCTACCTCGACAACCCATACAGACAGTGACTTTCACGTTCCCACCACCCTCCGGGTAGTAAGTTTTCTTTTTCATCTCCTCTAAACCTCTGCCCTTTAACTTAAATCTGTGTTCCCTGATCTTTGATCCCTCCATCAAGAGGAAAGGTCTCTTCCTGTCTACCTTGTCTATGCCCGTCACAATTTTTGAGATTTCAATCATGTCCCCCTTCAGTCTCCTCTGCTCCAAGAAAAACAATCCCAGTTTGTCCAATCTCTCTTCATAACAAACTCTCCAGCTCAAGTAATGTCCTGATAAACCTCCTCTGCACCCTCTACTATAAAGTTAACTCTAGAACTGTACACAATACTCCAACTGTGGCCAACCGATGTTTTATACAGTTCCAGCATAACTTTCATGCTTTCAAACCCAAAACCTCAGCAAATAAAGACAAGTGTCCCATATGCCTTAACCATGTTATCCACCTGGAGAGTGGGGAGCCTATAGAATTCTCTGCCACAGAAAGTGGTTGAGGCAAAAACATTAAATGTTTTGAAGGAGAAAGATATAGTTCTTAGGGTTAAAGGGATCAAAGGGTATGGGGCAACAGTGGGAACAGGGGGCTCAGTTGGATGGTCAGCCATAGCATATCAATGTGGAGCCACTGATAACTCTGCCTGCACTCTTCTAAGGAACCATCAGCCTCACCATTATCCAAAATAGAATAGTGATTAGCAAGTACAATTCTGCCTGCTTCTCTTAGACGACCTAATCATCACCCATTTCTTTGCTGTCTGTACACTTCTAATCTGTGGAGTAACCAGCTCACTAACATGCTATCCATGTAGTCCTCTGCCTCACGGATGCTAACGGTGACTCCAGCCACTGTTCAAGTTCCAAAACCTGGAACTCAAGCTTATGCAGCTGGTGACACTTCCTACAAATGTGTTTTTCTGGGATGAGCGATGCATCTATGACTTTACACATAGTGTATGATTTGCTTTCCACTTGGTCCAATTGACCTGCCAACCCATAACTTTAAAAACTGTTTACTACAATTGAAATAGAAAACGCTACTCACTTCCTCCACTGCACTAAAGTAACAGCCAATTAACAGTCAGCTGAAAATGGTAGAAAAACAAACAGGCACCTCCTCCTCCCCTTCACAACTTGATAAAACCAAAGCTGCACTCAGCGTGGCCTATTTATACTTCATGAAAACAAATGACTCAAACTTTTAAAACAAAAACACACATTAAACCAGCCACCAATTAACTAGCTGTGGGGCTGGATGAACACAGCAGGCCAAGCAGCATCATAGGAGCAGGAAAGCTTGACGTTTCGGGCCTAGACCCT
>JAHRHZ010000105.1:427920-463831 GCA_024137785.1 Ginglymostoma cirratum
TCTGATGAAGGGTTTAGGCCCGAAACGTCAAGTTTTCCTGCTCCTATGATGCTGCTTGACCTGCTGTGTTCATCCAGCCCCATGCTTGTCATCTCTTATACAGTGTACTTGTTTTTAAGTCAAAGGAACAAAAACAGTCTTGGAAAGTGTTAGACCCACATTGTGATGATCATTCAGAGTGGATGGTCACACTGGGCGATTAAGTGACAGGTATGCTAGGATTCTGGCAGGCAGAGAACCACTTGTTGACTCTTGCAACAGAGGCCTGCCTCTAAAATACTCAACTGCTCCTTTTGGAGCCCTTCCCCTTGGGACCCACCAGTTTCATTCTCAAAATCAACCATGTAAAAATGGTACTAGAAAATAGAATAGTACAGCACAGGAACAGGCCCTTCAATCCACCAAGTCTGTGCTGATCATGCCGCCATTCTAAACTAATCCCATCTGCCTGCATGTGCTCTCTACCCCTCTACTCCATGCCTGTTCATGTGTTTGTCTAAATGTCCCTAAAATGTTGATATCTAATCTGCTTCTACCACCTCCCCTGGCAGCATGTTTTAGGTACCTACCAGCCTCCTTGCACATCTCACATTCCCCCACTCACCTTAAACCTATATCCCTGGTATTTGACATTTCCATCCTGGGACGAAAAAAGAAGTGTCTGATTATCTACCCTATCCATGCCTCTCATAATTTTACGTATATCTATAAGGCCACCTCTCAGCCTCTGATGTTCTAGCAAAACAATTCAAGTTTGTCCAACCTCTCCCTATAGCTAATACACTCCAAACCAGATAACATCCTGGTAAACCTCTTTTGCACCCTGGCCAAAGTCTCCACATCCTACCTATAGCATGGCGACCAGAACCGTTCACAATATTCCAAATCTGGCCTAACTATGGTTTTATACAGATGCAACATGACTTGCCAAGTTTTATTCTCAATGCCTCGAATGAGGAAGGCAAGCATGTCATACATCATCTTTACCACCTTATCCATTTGTACTGTTAGGGAGCTATGGTCTTGCACCCCAAGATCCCTCTGTATATCAATGCTCCTAAGGGTCCTGCCATTTACAGTATGTTTTCCTCTTGCATTTGACCTCCCAAAATACATCACCTCACGCTTGTCCAGATGAAACTCCATCTGTAATTTCTCTGCCCAACTTTCCAACTGATCTATATCTATATCACAGTGCACAACTCCACTAATTTTTGTGTAATCTGCAATCTGACTAATCAGACCACATACATTTTCATCTAAATCATTTAAATAAATTACAAACAACAGAGGTTACAGCACTGATGCTGGTAAAACACTACTGGTTACAGACCTCCTGTTAGAAAACACCCCTCAACAGCTACCATCTATCTTCTATGATCAATTCAATTTGTATCCAATTTACTAACACACCATGGATCCCATGTGATGTAATCTTATGGTCCAGCCTACCATGACGGATCTTGTCAAATGCTTTAGTCAAATCCATGTAAACAACATCTATTGTCCTATCCTCATCAATAATCTTCATCTCTTCCTCAAAAAAACTCAATTTTATGAGATAAGACCTCCCCCTTTATAAAGCCACGCTGACTATCCCCAATAAGTCCATTCTTTTCCAAATGTGAGTAAATCCTGTCCCTAAGAACCTTCTCCAATAATTTCCCCAACCACGATGCAAGGTTCACTGGCTTATAATTTCCTGGAGTATTTGTTGCCCTACTTAAACAAAGGAACAACATTGGCTATTCTTCAGGTTTCTGGGACATCTGGCTGAAGAGGATATAAAAATCTGTCAAAGCGCCAGCAATCTCCTCCCTTGCCTTCCTCGGTATCTCGGGATAGATCCCATTAATCCATGGGGACTTACCCACTCCTCCTACTCTCTCCCCCTCCCACTGACCCCCCACCCCCTCCCCCTCCAATCTTACCATCATCCACGCCCTTCTCCTTAATGAATACTTTGCCTCGATATTCACCAAGAACCTCACGCACTTCCTCTGCTTCCATGCATAAATTCCCTCCTTTGTCCTTGAGTGAACCTACCCTTCCCCTTATTCACCTCTTGCTCCTAATATACATATAAAATGCCTTGGGATTCTCCTTAATCCTACTTGCCAAGGTCAATTCCTAACACTTCTTAGCCTGCCTAATTCTTTGTTTACATTTTTTCCTGCTTCCTTTGTATTCCTCATTTCCTTATATTTGCTACGATGTTAAGGTCTTTATACCAGCAATTTACAGTGTTTCACATTCATACTTTCTGCATCGTTAAAACCCCACTTCCTGTCAGCTATCCAAAATATCTAAATAGCACAATTTAGCACTTGGAACAAGTCCCTTTAATGTGGTGCAAAGCTGCATAGTGAATCATTGTTGCTATAGACATGGACCTATAGAAAACCTAGGTTGACCCTAGGATCAGAGGTAATCAATGTCTTAATAAGACAGATATTGAAAAAAATTGATGAGCAGAACAAATTGATAATTAAGATTGTTGACCAATTGTCACAGCTGACCAAACAGTGGGGTAACCCAATGACTATCCTGGTGCTATCTTTTTACCTGTTCAAACAGAAGAGTGAATTCCAAGTTATTCTTTGGAATATTGCTCGAATCCAGGAAACAGTACAGTTTAAAATAAAGCTTCCACTGGTTTTCTGGCTCTTCCATATTTATAGCAAGACTGGAAGAGAAAAGCAAAAGCTCTAAGTTCAAACAAATGGATTACTCTAACATTCTCCTTGGTACAACAGCATATACAAACAAATAGTTGCTTGATGATAAGGAACTCAAGTCTTGCAGAAAAACAAAAGCTTTCAAAATTTTCTCCTTGCATTCTTCAGGACTGATGTTAAGAATGCTCAATTTTGAAGGGAATCAACAATTTAATGTCTGTCCCTAATCAGAGGATTTTCAAGGTAATCAGTCACTTTTTCCTTAATTTAGAGACAACAATAATTTCCTGACAACAGATATTGAACTAACCTGTTTAATAATTCCCCGTTTCCTCCCTACATTGTTCAATAACAGACTGGTACATAATTTTCCAACTTCAGGAATAGATTCGAGCTTAAAGATAATAGTAAGTGAATCTGTAATATATGCATCCACTTCCCTCAAAATCCTAGAGTGGAAGCCATTTTGTCCTAACTCTAACTTTTTGCTTGATGACTGTGGTTTTTCCACATTCCTGGTTATGTTAAAACATCGTGGTGACAGGGTGAAGGGTCGTATATGAGCAATCCTACCCCAGACTTAATCAGGGCAGAGGCAGGAAGGCAGCAGCATCATCACCTGGTACCCACCCTCTTTCCCAACTAAAGGTCCCCTCGCCTCCCAACTCACCTCGCAGGATGACACTAAATTCCACCCAATTTTAATATATTTTTGGGATGTGTGAAATGTTATTCTATCTCTACTGTAAATACCAACAGTAATTATCATTGACAATATCACCATTGTGTTTTCAAGGATGACTTTCACATTGCTTATTAATTTCTTTTGTACTCCATTTTGATAACTGCCACCCTTTTTCTTGTTTTTATTTCTCCGTCCCAAGGATCTGGACTGCCTTTTGCACTAATACGTGCATTTTCTTTTGACTCTATTAGATCTGGATCCCAAAATTACTTCTGAACACCACCTCATCATCTTCTGAATTTGCACTCATTAACAGATTTACTAAGTTTACAGTGGATAATCTCAAACTCACTATGTTGAAGTTAGACTCACTTCAACCTAGAACCTTAACTGTTTCAGGTTTCTGTCCATCAATCACTACATTATATGGCCATTATTAAATAAATGCTCACTAACCATTAACCACACCTGGTTCTTTACCAGATCTAATAGGTCACGGTCACTTTTTGAGTCGAGGATATATTGTTGCAGGAAACAATCTGGGATACTCTCAGAAAATTAACTACCTTTTAAAATGGTAGTCTGCTCATCTTAAACTATATAGAATTTAAAGTAGAGGGTGCCTGAGGTGTAGTGGTAGTGTACCTATATCTGAGCCAGGAGGCCTCGGTTCAAGTCAGACATGCTCCAGAGGTATATGATATCTCTGAACAGGTCGATTAGAAATTCTCAAATTTCAAGTCCCTAGATTTACAAACAACTTGCTCAACAGTCTTAAATCCTTTTCTTCATTCTATCCATAAAGTATTGCTTTAAACATTTTATTGAAGCTTTTTCATTTTACACTCATCAGGACAATTCAAAAAAATTACCACCTTAAAGGGAAACAATATTTATACTGTATGACAGGACAATGTCGATTTATTGGCAACTGGACTGTGACTGGCAACCTTATGGCCGTGAAAAATGCACCAGATAATAATGACTGACAGCTAACTGCAGGCTTTTTGTTTACTTTTTAAACCAGCAGGTTGATGCTTATTCAATGCATTACCTTGAGAAATGGGCTAGCGAGTGGCTGTCATTTATTTTGTTGCTTTCAAACAGGCAATGATGTGTCTGTGTTTTGACAGCAAAACTTCCAGTAAACACAAGTACGCCACACTGCGAGCCTGCCTGCCAATCCAAATTTGGTGTATAATTGTTTACACATTACTAAACAAAATAAAATCTGGATATTTACTTTTCAAACCTGGTTATAATATCTGCTACAACAGTGTCATCCGCCACGAGCCACCGATCAGTTAAATTCTGTTCAAAAAGAGCAAACCGATTTTGACTATGTCCCAAACCAAGTGTCACCAGCAAACTGTTCACAACCTGCAATGGAGTGAAGGAAAGAAGTGAGCTTAGATTGGTCACACTGGCATGTAGATGGCAATGTGTGATGTTTTGGTGGGTGTCCACTTCATACCAGCAGCAAACCCGGTGCTGCAGTTGGGAGGCAATGAGAAAATGAAAAGGATGCTACTTCCCGTTGAGCCTGGCCACACATTCTGTTGTGACACAGAATCAGACCAAGCATAGGGACCCACATTTGAATCCAGTGCAAAAAAGTTAACTACTCTTGGTCAGGCCTCACTGCCTTTGGATGATAGAGGGGAAAATGAGCCATGTGTTCTGCTCTAAAACAGGGAAAAGATAGAAACAAAACTAAAAGAAGATGGCTATTTGGCCCATCATGTCTATGCTGATTGTAAAGAAACTATCCTGTCCGGTCTCAATGTTATGTTTTTGGTCTGCGTCCTGTAGGTTACAGAACCTCAACTGTAATATCTAACTTTGTGTTTTTTTATAAAGCAGTGATGAGGGTTGTTACCTCACTTTATGGCAGTGAGTTCCAGCTACTCACCAACAACCAACCAAGGGTGAAAACATTTCCCCTCAACCCACTTCTAATCCTTCCATTAATTACTTTAAAACTATCCTCTGTTTATTGAGCTCTGTTAAAGAAATAGGTCTTTCAAACTCACTCTATCCAAGACCCTCAGCTTTACTCAGCAACCCTTTTACCCAAGGCAGCTGCTGGATTCACTGTGGTCAGCAACCAGCAGAACTGGGGCAGGGGAGAAGCTGCCAAACCCCATCCAGACCAGAGCACCCTGTCACTTGGATAGGTGTTATCTTACAGAAGGATGGTAAGCTAAGAAATATTCCTTCTCCCAGACATACTTGTGCCCCTTTACTGGTATGTCAATGACTGTATCGGTGCCTTTTCCTTCTTATGTCCCATCTGGGAAACCTCATGACCTTGGCCTCCAAGTTCTACCTTTCTCTTCTTGGTAAATCTCAGCTCTCTCTTTCTTCAACTTTTCTGCTTATATTTCAGAGGATCAGTGAAGTTTCATTGCAAGTCTTCAACCCCGTTTCACACCTAACTTGACTCCATTTTCTTACATTTCATTTCCTGTTACGGCTGTGTCCCATTCTTTTAGTTTCTCCAGCTCTGTCCCATTGGTTTGGATGTTGCAACTTTCTGATGTCTTCCTTTTACCTCAACCAATAGCTGCACCCTCTGTGATTGGTCACCACACCCTTGTCAGGGCCTTTGACTTTTTTTGTTTTGTTTCATTCACTTCTGCTCTCACCACTTCACCTCCTTCCCAGAACTATGATGGCGTTCTCCTTAACCTCGTTTTCCACCACACCAGTGTCCATTTTATTGGATCATCCTCGACCATTTCCATTATCTCAGCTATAATGTATCTACCGAACACATATTTCCTGCCTTCCCCTCTCAGTAATCCATAGGGACCAATGACTTTGTCATACCCTGATCCATTCCTCAAGCGCCCCCACACCTTCTCATCTTTCAATGCCCCTTACCATTCAAGTACAGGAAGTGCAATACACGCTGTTGCACCTCTCCCCATCATCTGAGATCCCAAACATACCTTCTAGGTTAAAGAGCAATTAACATATACATCCTTCAATTCTGCATACTGAAGTCACTGCTCATAATGCAGTCTGCCTGACAATGTGAAGACCACATGCAGGTTGAGTGACCACATTGCAGAATATCTCCATTCATTCTGAAAGCATGATTTTGAACTTCTGATCACCTGTCATTTGAATTCTTCACTTCACTCTCAGGCTGACCTCCTGGTCCTTGGCCTCCTTAAGTTTCCCAATGAAGTTCAACACAAATTTGAGGAACAGCAACTTGCGTTTCAACTAAATATTGTCCAGCCTTCTGGACTCAAACACAGAGTTTTAACACTTTCTGTCCACAATCTGTGCCTCACTTTGTTAGTTTTTCTCTTACCTCTCCAGCTGTTGAATGCGAATTAATGGTGACCTTGCAAAGTTTGGAGCCAGCATAGTGAATGATGCAACTCATTTCCTCTCGCCGCATCAAGACCAGAATTTCTTCACAAGATGGTACGCATTTCCTGCATTTGGTCCTGACTAACGAATTTGCAATGAATTCTGCATATTTATATACTTCAGTCTTTGGAAACTGGTCCTGTGACCTGTGAAGATGGAAAATATGAACAACAAAAGTGCAAAAAGTTGTTAATTGTAAACTCAAAGAGGCGGCTTACACCCCACATCTGATTCAGAAGAGCTTCCAATCATTGGTGAAATGATTACCACCTTCAATTGAAGGACTAGTGCTTAGCTTCTGGGAGAACAAGAGTGACACATGCTGTCACTGACTCAGATGAGCAGATTTTTGATCCACAGTTCTGTACAATATCACTAAGCAGCGTACAAGCAGAGGGGGAATAAATTCCACAAAGGCCCCGTTTCTGGATGCCCCACTGATGGTGTACATCAGGAGCAAGCAGCTTTTGTTTAAAAACATGTTTTTAATACTATTTTAATTGTTAAAAGGCTTCAATGTTAGGAGTGGAAGCTATGAAATTCTTAGACTTTTTACAAATCATAGCTTCACAGAATATTTACAGCACAAAGGAAGCCATTTGACCATTCACACCCATACTGGCTCTCTGCAAGAACAACTCAGTCCCACTTCTCTTACCTTTTAACACTGAAATGCTTTCTTTTCCCAGAATCCCTACAGTGTGAAAGCAGGCCTTTCAGCCCATCAAGTCCACACTGACCCTCCAAAGAGCCTACCCAGACCAACCCCGTACTCTTTTGTTGCAACCCTGCATTTCCCATGGCTAACCTTCCTTGACTGCACATCCCTGGACACTACAGGGCGGTTTCAGAATGGACAATTCACCTAACCTGCACATCTTTGTACCGTGGGGGAAACCCACACAGTCACAGAGAGATTGTGCAAATTCCATACACACACACAGTTGCCCATGGCTCAAATTGAACCCTGGTCCCTGGCACTATGAAGCAGCAGTGCTAACCACTGAGCCATCAAGCCGCCCCAGACAATCTGCTGGGGATTATAACTTTATCTGCTTCTACCACACTCTCAGGCAATGTTTGCCCGATCCTAATCACTTGCTGTGGTCACTGGAATTCAATATGTTTAAAATACTTAAAGCTACACAGCAAAACAAAAATACTTGATGAGTAATTTGCATTACGTGCTTACCAAGGAAGATGAAACTGATAAAATATTGGCGATGTAGAGAGGAGCAAAGTAACGAATAGGGTGAAAACTGCAGAAATGACTGAAAACCAGTTGTAGTGGATAAATAGCCAGATCTGGATGCCTGGACTCTAGGCTGTCAAAGAAAGGGCCATTAGAGATAGTGTAAGGACTTGCCATATTATTTCGATTTTCACTTGAAATGGGAGAGACGCCAGAGGATTGGAGAGGGAAAGTATTACATGTTTTTTTAAGCGTGTAGGGCATTATTGATAAGTATGGGATGCTCAATTTAACATCAGCAGTAGGTAAGAATTTAAAAACAACAATCAAAGAAAAAGCAACAGACACTTGGAGAGGCCTGCGTTATTAAGGAGAGTCAGTGCAAATCTGTAAGGGGCAAGTTGTGTTCAATTAATCTAACTGGAGTTTTTAATTGGAGTTTAACTGGAGTTTTAAAACAAAGTAACAGAAAAGGCTGGCTAACCAAACTCAGGCCCATAGAACAAGAATGTCAGGTGTCAGCTTGAATAAAATCTTCGGCATCATGACCAGCATGTTTCCATGCTGTATTACTCCATGAGTCTATGTCTTAAGGGCAGAAAATACCAAATTGTGATAATTTATTTTTACAGTGGAGGGTGAATCATCAAGGTGTTACCAGTCAGTACTAGAACTACTGTTTTTTCCTAATACAAATGTGTTTGATACTGAAATACAGAGTAAAATTTGTAGGTTCACCAAACTTGCAGGTGTAGCTGACAATAAGGATGACATCGATCAATTGCAACAGGACATATATGGACTGGCAGAATAGGCAGACAAGGGATAAATGGAACTTAACGTTGAGAAGTGAGAGGTGGTGCATTTTGGCAGAAGGGACAGGAAGTGGCAATAGAGATTCAATCACCCCTTTCTAAAGAGACAGGATGCATGTGCATTACAGGTCAAGAGCAGTTAAGTAAAGGCTACGGGATCTGGAACTTCAGAATTAAGGCAAGAGACAGGGCAGTGAGGAAGACTTTTTTTTTTTACACAGTGAATCATAATGACATGAAAGTCACTGCGTGCAAGAATAGCAGGAGTAGATATGTAGAATTATTTCAAAAGAAAATTACAGAGAACCAACATGGACTTGATAAGTCAAATGGCCTGCTTTAGCTCTAATTTCTCCATGACTACAGATGTGGGATACTTTTCCAAAGACAACTGACAAAAGTAAAACTCATCATATTTAATTAAAAGTTTAAATTTTCCTCTGGACAACATTTTCTCCATTCTGTGATCATGTGTGCCTGGATATTAAAACAGTTCACTTGTGTAATCTGGTACTGGGAACACGGAGCAGTTATTCCTGCAGTACAGGGGCTCTGCTTTGTGCATTCTCAGGAGGAACTTCTTCACCCAAAGCGTTGTGAACCTGTGGAATTCCGTGCCCAGTGAAGCGGTTGAAGCTACCTCACTGAATGTTTTTAAGGCAAGGCTAGATAAATTTTTGAACAGTAAAGGAATTAAGGGTATGGTGAGTGGGCGGGTAAGTGGAGCTGAGTCTCAAAGATCAGTGATGACTTTATTAAATGGCGGGGCAGGCTTGAGGGGTCAGATGGCCTACTCCTGCTCCTAGTTCTTATGTTCTCACCGTTTAATGTGGAACTGAAGGTATTTGAGAACGGTGGTACTGGGGAGGAAGGTGACACTCATGCATGTCAGCAGCTGCCAATTTCGCAGATCACTGATACTTCCCACATGTGGAGGGTTGCTTGTCTGCTTGATCAGCTGACAGTAGATTTCATCACGGAGAGGCTCCAGATCAAGGCAAGTTTGCAGTATACCCTGAATAAGGGGGATAGGATCTTGTTCAGTCTCTAGATGCTGCAGTGAATTGAAGACTTTGACAGCTTCATCGTGGAGTGTCGTATAGCCTTTAGTATTCTTGACTGGAAAAGAAAAGCAATGATACAAAATGACCAGGCTGTCATGATAACACTCTACCATTCATTTTCAATCCCACCATGGAGCATTTTGTATGTGCTCCAAACAATCCAGTGTCACTAAATATGTAGAACTAGCAAACAAAAGGTTCCTTTAGGCATCACAAGGTTATTGATCAGGTGTGGTCCATAACAGATTGTTTCTTGTTCATATCCCATAAGACTACAATATGTAGGAGCAGGAGGATGCCATTCAGCCCATCAAAACTGCTTCACCACTCAATAAGATCATGCTGATCTGATAATCCTCATCTCCACTTTCCTGGCTTATCACCATTAGCTTTGAATCCCTTACTGATTAAAATCTGTCTATCTCAGCCATGGGTATTCTTAATGACCTAGCCTCAAGACATTCCAAACATCACAATCACACAAAAACTGAAAATATGGTTGACCCAGAAGATTAAAAACTAGTGTCAGAGAGCTCCTTGACCCTGCAGATAAAACCAGGCTATGGATGCCAATGCAATCCACACTGACCATGTCTGCATCAAGAAATATCAATGGGCTTGGCAAATGAATTTGTATTCTGACAAAAATTCACCGTTTGGAAACATTCACTCTGTTTCTCTATTTACAGATATTGTGAGACATGCTGCCTTTCTCCAGTAATTTCTGTTTCAATTACATGATGCTTTTTCAAATGCTTTTTTTTTATATTTCATATACGCATCAAGCCCAAAATCCTCACTTTATCACCCTTCTCCTTACCCTCCAAATCTACCCAATCTCTTTCTCAAACTATTATTTAAACAGATTATTCCAAATCTACGATTCAACAATAATGTTCTCTCTTTGGTGTTAATCTATTATTTCAGGGTTATAACATGAATCATAGTCAGGGTCACAGAGTCATCCAGCACAGAAATAGACCCTACAGTCCAAATCCATGCCAACCATAACCCAATTTAAGCTAGTCCCAGAGATAATAGGAACTGCAGATGCTGGAGAATCCAAGATAACAAGGTGTGGAGCTGGATGAACACAGCAGGCCAAGCAGCATCACAGGAGCAGGAAAGCTTGACGTTTCGGGCCTAGACCCTTCATCAGAAATTGGGGAGGGGAAGAGGGTTCTGAAATAAATGGGGAGAGAGGGGGAGGTGGAGGCCCATTTCTGATGAAGGGTCTAGGCCCGAAACGTCAAGCTTTCCTGCTCCTATGATGCTGCTTGGCCTGCTGTGTTCGTCCAGCTCCACACCTTGTTATCTTAAACTAGTCCCACCTACTTCTGCAGGGTACATATCCCTCCAAACATTTCTTATTCATGTATTCATCCAAATCTCTTAAACATTGTAACTGTACCCGCATCCACCACTTACCCTGGAAGTTCATTCCACAGAGGAACCACTCTGTGCAAAATAAAACTTGCCCCTCGTATCTTCTTTAAATCTTTCTCCTCTCACCTTACAAATATGCCGACTAGTCTTGAAATCCCCCACCTGACAGAAAAGACACCTGCCATTATCAATACCCTCATGATTTTACAAATAACGTCACCCCTCAACCTCCGACATTCCAGTGAAAAAAGTCCCAGTCTATATTGCATATTCTTATAACTCAAAGCCTCCATTCCTAGCAACATCCTGGTAAATCTTCTCTGAACCCTCTCCAGCCTAATAATATCCTTCCTGGAACAGGGCGATGAGAACTGGACACAGTATTCCAGAAGAGGCCTCACCAATGTCCTATACAACTTTAACATCATGTCCCAATTCCTATGTTTAAAGGTCTGAGCAATGAAGGCAAGCAGGATAAACACCTTCGTCATCACCCTGTCTACGTGTAATGCAAACTTCAGAGAATTATGTACCTGAACCCACAGGTTTCTCTGTCCTACAACACTACCCAAGACCCTACTTATAGTTGTGTAAGTCCTGTTCTTGTTTGTTTTATCAAAATGCAATACCTTGCATTTATCCAAATTACTTCCATCTGCCTCTCTTCAGCCAATTGACCCAAGTGATCAAGACATCTTTGTAACCTTAGATAACCTTCTTCACTGTCCACCGTGCTGCCAATATTGGTGTCATCCGCAAACTTACTAACTATGCCTTCTATGTTCTCATCATTTACATAAATAGTAAACAAAAGTGGATCCAGCACCGATCCCTATGGAACACCACTGGTAACAGGCCTCCAGTCTGAAAAACAACCCTCCACCACTACTGCCTCCTGTTGTTGAGTCAATCTGGATTCCAATTTGTAAGCTCGCCCTGAATCCAATGGTGACCTAACTCAATTAATTAGTCTACCATGTAAACCAGTCAACAGCTTTACTGAAGTCCAAGTAAACAATGTCTACCGCTCTATTCATTTGCGGAAGTTTACATTCAACAACCAAAGAGGGGCTTGCACTTACGGTGGTGAGCCCCTATTCCATAGGGGAACGGGAGTAGAGGAGAGTAAAGTGGGTTCTGAGTGTGCTGGAGAATAGGATTCCATTTGTAAATATTTTCCAGAACTTCAGAATTTGTGCAGTTCTCCTGGAATAAATAAGTATTTAGATTCAGAAACGGAGCTCAGGGGTTCACCTCAATCAGAATCAGACAAGACAGGGGGCTATTCCATAAATACCTGATAGTAAAATCGAAGCTAAAGACTACACATGCTGGAAAAATACAGCAAGCTAGTCAGAATCTAAAAACTGAAAAAGCAACAGCTGAAAAGGAAACTCAAATTCTAAACTTTCTCAAAACGAATTCATCTTTACACTAAATCCCAGGTTATTTAATGTCAAATGCCTGCCAATCAATAGGTCACTGTATCAATGAGTAATTATGGATCATTTGGAGAATACCTCAATGTCCTGAATTAGGAGCAGTGTTGGTGTCTCCACAGGAGCTTTACAATTGATGACATTCTGGATAGCACAGGCCCACTGAATGCACTGATTCAGGTGCTTTGTATACAGTTGGTAATGATGTTTCCGTCCATACACTGTGATGTTCCAGTAGCCTGAAAATAACCATGAAATTATCAGAATTGAAATGGCTTCCCATGTTTATTCAATAAGGTAAAGGTCACTTACTGGGTAACTGTACAAAGCTAGTATTTACTCAGGATAAGGATCACTCACTGCGTAACTGTACAGAGTCAGTGTTTATTCAGCGTAAGGTCACTCACTGTAACTGTAATAGAGGTCAGAAATCTCACAACACCAGGTTATAGTCCAACAGCTTTATTTGAAAACAAGCTTTCGGAGTTTCGCTCCTTCTTGAGGTGTTAGTGACAGAGATAGTATCAGACATAGAATTGATAAGTAAAAGATCAAAGGGTCACACCATGGATAAGGATGTATTAAACAAACTTAAGATGCTGTCAAATCTTTAATCAGTTAGAAGGTTTTAATTGATTACTATGTTTATGTAATCCCCAAATTCCTTTCAAGTCACTGTCCTGAAAGAACCAGAGGTTTTATCAGTGTAAGGAGGAGGTGATATTTTAGGTCAGACAATGCATGTTAGGTGTGAGCCCTTGTTCAGAGTCTGTTTGTATTTTGGTTTGGAGTCAGACTGGTTTTATTACCAACGTAAGAATTTATAAAATGCCACGTTGACTGACTGTCTATAAATTGCGCACTTTTTGAACAAAATAGAATGTATCTGCACATACAAATTCATTGCATACAGAACCCCCAGCTTCTGTTGCGACTCTACAGATTTTTTTTTTTTAACAGCGGCTCAGCACCCACGGACCAGTCGAACCAGGAACATTCCTTGTCACAATAGACGTTTCAGCATTCTACACCAGCATCTCCGCACCAGCCTCAGTACTCGACACCAAGTGCCAATTTCCAGCCACCATCCGACAACTCATCTGCTTCATCGTCGACCACAACGTCTTCACCTTTGACAACGAATCCTTCATCCAGACACAAAGAACAGCCATGGGGACCAGATTTGCTCCTGAATATGCTAAAACGTGCCATGCACAGGTTTGAACAAGACTTCTTTGCTGTACAGAACCTCCGACCAACGCTATACGCCAGATACATTGATGACATTTTCTTCCTTTGGACTCATAGCAAGTAATCACTGAAACAACTGCACAGCGATATCAACACACTTCATCCCACCATCAGTCTTACCATGGACTACTCTTTAGAATAAGTCTCATTCTTGGACACATACATCTCCATCAGTTTCAAAACCTCAGTACCTCATTCTACCCCAAGCCTATAGATCACCTCACGATGCTGCACTTCTCTAGCTTCCACCCTAAACATTTAAAACAGCCATTCCCTACAGACAAGCCTTACGCATTTACAGGATCTGTTTGGATGGGGAGGAACATGATGGACACCTGAAAGTTTTGAAGGACACCCTAAAAGGAACAGGATAAGATGCTCAACTCATCGATCTCCATTTCCAATGTCAGCGCCATCCAGTACTTCCCAGGAGCAGAGAAACTACACCATGTTCTTTGCGGCCTTCAACACATTATCGATGACAACGAGCATCTCGCCAAAATCTTCCTCATAGCTCCACTTCTTGCCTTCAAACAACTGACAAACCATAAACACACTATTGTTTGTAGCAAACTATCCAGCCTTCAGGACAACACTGACCACAACACTGTACAATCATGTCATGGCAACCTCTGCAAGACATGTCAGATCTTCAACATGGACACTACCATCACATGTGGGAACAACATCCATCATGTACACGGCAGATACTCAGGTGACTCGGCCAACATTGTCAGTCTCATACTCTGCAGGCAAGGATGCCCCGAGGCATTGTATATTGGTGAAACCATGCAGACGCTATGGCAACGGATGAATGGACACCGATCAACAATTGCCAGACAGGGATGTTCCCTCCCAGTGGGGGAGCACTTCAGTGGCCTCAGATCTACAGGTACACGTCCTCCAAGGCAGATTTTGGGATACTCAACAACGCAGAGTCGCTGAGCAGAGATTGATAGCCAAGTTCAGTACCAATGAGGATGGCCTCAACCGGGATTTTGGGTTCATGTCGCACTACAAGTGACACCACTTCACGCACACGTGTGAGCACTCTGCCTCCCCCTAGACGCACGCGCACTCTGCCACACACACACACGAACACAATCTGCCTCCCTCCCCCCCAAAACACACACACACACACACACACACACACACACACACACACAGACCCTGCCTCCCCCAAACACAGGCACATGCACGCACCCTGCTTCCCACACACATGCTCGCATAAATCTATTGGGTGAATTTGAATTTGCAGATACTTTCTACTTTGTTCAAAAAGCATACAATTTATAGACAATGTGGCCTTTTATAAATTCCTATTTTTAGAAATAAAACCAGTCTGACTCCAAACCAAAATAGAAGTAGATTCTAAACAAGGTCTCAAACTAACATGTATTGTCTGACCTAAAATGTTATCTTTTGCTTACACTGATAAAACCTTTAGTTCTCTCAGGACAGGGACTTGAAAGGAATTCAGGGATTTACATACACATATTAATAAATTAAAACCTTGTAACTGATAAAAGATTTAACAGCATTTTAAGTTTGTTTAATATATCCTCATCAGTGTATGAACCCTTGATCTTTTACTTATAAATTCTGTGTCTGATACTTGCTCTGTCACTAACACCTCGAAAAGGAGCGATGCTCCAAAAGCTTGTGTTTTCAAATAAACCGTCAGACTATAACCTGGTGTTGTGAGATTTCTGACCTTGTCCACCCCAGTCCAACACCGGCACCTCCACATCATAACTGTACACAGTCAGTGTTTAGCCACACGTTAGCATCATGTTGCTGTTCAGTGAAACTTTTAGTCACAAGGAATTAACAGCGAGATGGGAAAGAGAGGAGAACCTATGCAATAGCAGAATATAAAAAAGAAAATGACAGAAATATGCAAGGTCATTAAGTAAATAACATTAACAGAGATTTGAATTGAACTCCACATCAACTAAAAAGCTTTGGAAGCAGCTAAATATCAGAGTAAATGAAAGCAGGCAGTTCGAAGCAGAGGATATGTGAAGTAAGAGGTCACTCAGAGGCAGGAGAATAATCACAAATATTAACTATACAGCATAAAAAGCCCATTCTGCTCAACCAGTCTCTGCTAGAGTTTACGGTCCACTCAAGTCATTTCTGCTTTTCCTACTTTAACTCTCTCAATATTACCTCTATTCCCTTCCCCCTCAGTTACCCAACTAGCTTTCCTGGAAATGCACTTATAACATTTACTTCAAGCATTCATCAAGCGTGAACAGATAAAAGTCCATCAGACAAATGAAAGTACAACAAACGATCAGGTGACAATTTGGGAAAGAAGAGCATCCTCTCGTTAACACTCCACTCAATCACACGTGAAACCTTCCTCAACAGGAAATGTGAACCCATTAGTAGGTACACCTCTGGACCCACCAAAGAAGTTTAAAATGGTTTACCATTTTGGCCCTTTCTCACTAAACCAAGAGAGTCATATCTAACATTCAAGAAGGTTTTTAGGCATTCCTAGGCCTCTCCCACCCTCCAAAAGGATGGATGATGCCAGAGCATTGTTTCCTTTACTGGATGAGATTTTGAATACAAGAGTAGGGGTTGATGGTGCAAGGGCTTTTTGGATTGTTCCCTTAGAACCATGCAGGCTGAGGGCTGAGTTAATTGAGGTGTACAAAATAATGAGGGGCTTGAACAGAGTGCACAGGGAAGACCTCTTTCCTCCTAGTGGCGGATTGAGGTGGTCATTTACCAAGGGAACAGACTGAAAGTGATTGGTAGAAAGATTAGAGGAGACATAAGGAAGCCCTTTTTCACCTTGACAGAGGAGGGTAACATTCCAGGTTCTACACATGCTGATCAGCATACTGACACACTAACTTCCAGTGTGGGAAGTGGGTACACAGTTGGTGGGAGTTTGGAATTTCCTGCCCAGTTGTGCGGTTGAGGTGAAAACCCTCAACTTATTTGACAGGAACATGGATCTGCACTTAAAGGACTGCAACCTGCAAGGCTACAGGCAAATACTGGAAAGTGGGATTAGAAGGAGGGCTAGTTTGGTCAGCCAGTGCAGATGCAATGGGCTCTTTCTGTGATGCTTTTTCATATGGTTCGTATGTCCAACACTAACAGGCAAGTCCAGAGATGATTCCTACGCTCCTTGCACCTGTCAGTGCCTTTGCTGTTGAGGTGCTCTATCCTTAAGGACAGTGGGCCATTCCCACACCTCCTATCACTGATCTTGTGCTCAATTCACTTTCAACTTCATCCCGTTTCCCTCGACTCCTTGATTCTCGTTTCTCTGATATGCCATGCACAAATGAACTTTACTGTCACTGTTTTCAATTTCCAGAAAGGGGGTTTGATTGGGTGAACGACGGTTTTATTCACACAAAGGAGCCGCACAAGAGGCACAAACACTTCACATTGCTACCTGCTGCCATTTGTCACAGGATTGAATATCCATTCAGAATCTTTACCTGTTCCCTTGTACGTGCCCTTATCAGGCCAGAGTACAGAGCATAGACTGGTCAGGACCAACATGCCAAGTCGCTTTGCATTCAGTTCATTGTTGGCGTAATAATCCAGTGAATCCTGTGTCAGCACAAACCAATGTTTCCGAATCCTTAGCCAAGGTGTCTTCACATTGTGCTGTACTTCTTTAAACAGCCAACCTAGCAACGAATGAGGGGAACAGATAAGAAATGGGTACAGTCATATCTGAAATTTAAGATTTAGGTGCAGAGTAGGCCACTCCGTACTTCTCCATCATTCAATAAGGTTATGGCTGATCTGATTACAACGCATCCCCACTTAGCTTTCATGTCCTTGCTTATCAAGAATCTATCTACCCCTGCCTCAAAAATATTCAAATTGAAGCAGATTGGGAAGTGTGGGGAGCAGGTCAATGTCACGTGTGAAGTAGACTGGGAGAGTGAAACCGTGTGAATAAGGCAATGGGAGATAATAACCAGCAGCAGAGAGGCCCTTCAACCTGTCTCTACCTGACTGAGCTGAGGTGTAGCATCACAGAAAAACAGTGTAGGTGATTGATAGGTATTGCTTTTGTGTCTCTTTTTATTGGCCAAGTAATTTAAATCATGAGATGTTATTACAGCTGAAGAACACAGTTCAGGAATTCACTTTTAAAATATTTAACATCTAAATTAATTAAACAGATGGAAAAAGTCACAGCTGGGTGTCACCTTCTTGCTGTGGGACAAAGTACAAATCAGGAAATCACAGAGGTATGTAAGAAACAGACTACAATTGTCAAGAGTGATTTTAATCTGCACATTGACTGGGCAAATCAGATCGGCGTGGGCAACATGGAAGATGAATTTGTGGAGTGCAACAGAAATTGTTTTTTAGAGCAGTAGATCACAAACACTACCCAGGAACAGGCTATTTTAGACCTAGCAATCTCTAAGGAGGTGGAATTAATAAGGGATCTTGCAGTCAAGGATCCTCTAACTGGTGGCAATGTCAATTCAGTTTGTGGGGCAGTAACTCAGGTCTCACACCAGTACCCTCAACTTAAATGAAGGCGCTTACAGAGGTATGCAGAAGGAACTGTCTAACCTGGCTGGGAAAATAGATCAAGGGGAAGATCATTAAACACCAGTGACAGACATTAAGCGCTCAGCTTTTCAGAACACTCAGTAAAAAATTATTCTGGCCAAAAGGAACTCAATAAAGAGGTTCATAACAAAGATGGTCAGGGACAGCACCCAAACAAAAGACTTAAAATCAGTGAAAGTTAGTGGCAGGCCTGAGAATTGGGACTTTCTTTTTAAGAACCAGCAGCAGATGACTAAGAAGCTAAGAAAAAAGGTGAAAATTGATCACAAAAGTAATGTAAAAACAAACAGTGAGCTTCAAGGGGTATGTAAAAAGAAAGAATAGCAAATGTAAGTGTTGGACCCTTGGAGAGTGCAACTGGGGAATTAATAATGGGGACCAAGGAAATGGCAGATACTTTAAAGCAGTCTTCTCAGTGGAGGACTCAATAAACATCCCAAAGGTAAAAGATAAGTAAAGCGCTAACAGAGGAAAGATCTTGTAACACACTCTATCGTGTACGACTAAATATTTTGTAATGGGATTCAAAGTAAACTGGTCGCCAGTACTTGATTGCCTGCCTCCAAAGGTTTTAAAGGAAATGGCTGCAGAGATAGTGGAGGCATCGGTTGAAATAGTCGAGAACTCATTGGATTCCAGGAGAGTTCTAATGGACTGGAAAGCCACTAACATTATGTCCCTGATCAAGAGGAAGCGAGACAGAAACTAAGAAACTGTAGGGCATAACATCCAAAGGATTAACATCTGTCATTGGGAAAATGCTCGAGTCCATTATTAATGAAGAAATAGGCCATATGATAGAGTAGCAGATTAGTCATTCGCCCCATTGAGTCTGTTCTACCATTTGATCGTGGCTGATATGTTTCTCAACCCCATTTTCCTGCCTTCTTGCTGTAACCCTTGATCCCCTTGCCAATTTATCTCAATCTTAACACACTTAATAACTTGGCCTCCACAGCCATCTACGCCAATGTGTTCAACAGATTTACCACCGTCTGACTGAAGAAATTCCTCATCTCCGTTTTAAAGGGCTGTCCGTTCATTCTGCGGCTGTGCCCTCAGGTCATGGTCTCTCT
Source organism: Ginglymostoma cirratum (assembly GCA_024137785.1). Lineage (NCBI taxonomy): Eukaryota > Metazoa > Chordata > Chondrichthyes > Orectolobiformes > Ginglymostomatidae > Ginglymostoma > Ginglymostoma cirratum. The sequence goes on from JAHRHZ010000105.1 coordinate 447,466, forward strand.
TACTAGTGGAAACATCCCCACATCCACTCTACTCAGGCCTCTCCGTATTCTAAGTTTCAATTGGAATCCCCTCATCCTCCTAAAACCCCACTGAGTACAGACCCAGAGTCCTTAAATGCTTTTCACATAACAAACCCTACATTCCCAAGCTCATTCTTGTGAACTTCCTTTGGACTCCCTCCAAGGCCAGGACATCTCTCCTTAGATACAAGGCCCAAAACTACTCACAATGTTCTAAATGCAGTCTGACCAGACCCTTATACAGCCTCAGCAGTACATCTCTGCTCCTGTATTATAGCCCTCTTGAGATAAATACCACCATTGCAATTGCCTTCCTAACTGCCAAATATTAACCTTGAGAGACCTGAACTAGGACTCCCAGGTCCCTTTGTGATTCAGATTTTTAAAACCTTTCCCCATTTATAGAATAGTCTACGTCTCCAGTCTTCCTCCCCAAGTGCATAACCTCACATTTTCCCACATTTTATTCTACCTGTCACTTCTTTGCCAACTCGCCTAGCACGTCCAAATCCTTCTGCAGCCTCCTTGCTCCTCTACATTAGCTGTCCACCTGTCTGTGTCATCTGCAAACATAGTAACAACACCCTCAATTCCTTCATCCAGATCATTGATGTATAACGTGTATAGTTTTGGCCTTAACACTGATACCCGCAGAACTCCACTAGTCACCAGCTGACATCTCTGAAAAAACCCCTTCATCCCCTTTCTGCTAGTCAATCAATCCTGCGTCCACTCCAGTACCTTGTCCCTGACACCATAAGCTCTTACTTATCAGCACCTTGCCAAAGGCCTTTTGGAAATCCAAACAGATCACATCCATTGACTGTCCTTTGTCTAGCTTGCTCGGGGACTGGCCTACATGTGGTTCGAGGCTTACAACAATGTGAGTCTTGACTGGCCTCAAAGGCCTAACAAGCTATTCAGCTGTAGGTGGCTCAACATCATTTTCTCAAGGACAGTTTGTGATGGACAAAAAATACTGGTCTTGCCAGTAAAGTTAATCTCATGGACAAACAAAAATGAAGGAATGAAACATAAACAGACCAGTCCAAACCAGTCGAGACCAGTCGAGACCAGACCAGTCAAAACCAGTCGAGACCAGTCCAGACCAGTCGAGACCAGTCCAAACCGGCTCAAACCTGTCCAAACCAGTCGGGACCGGTCAGAACCGGTCCAAACCAGTCGGGACCAGTCGAGACCAGTCCAGACCGGTCGAAACCGGTCCAAGCCGGTCGAAACCAGCTCAAACCGGTCCAAACCAGTCGGGACCGGTCAGAACCGGTGCAAACCAGCTCAAACCGGTCGGGACCAGTCGAGACCAGTCGGGACCAGTCGAGACCAGTCGGGACCAGTCGAGACCAGTCCAAACCAAACATGTTGACTGAACCTGATTACCTTAAACCTATGCAAGTGACCCATTAGAATTTCAACAGCTTTGTCAGCCATGAACACCCCTTGACATAGGGCTAACTCAGCCCTATTTTGCCATGCACTTTCAAGTACTTAGCAATCTCATTCTCTGAAACTGCACCAATGACTGCGGTCAGGCTAACCTGCGTATAACTTCCTGTCTTCTGCCTCCCTCCCTTCTTAAACAGGGATGTTACATCAGCTATTTTCCAGTCTTCTGGGACCCTCCCTGACTCCAGTGATTCCTGAAAGATCACCCCAATGCCTCTACAATTTCCTCAGCTATCCCCTTCAAAACTCTGGGGTGTAGTCCACTTGGTCTGAGTGATTTATCCATTTTCAGCTTCCTCAGCACCTTCTCCTTAGTGATGGCCACTACACTCACATCTGCCCCCTGACCTTCTGTAAATTCTGGTATGCTGCTGGTGTCTTTCAACTGAAGGTTGATGTAAAGTACCTATTCAGTTCCTCCATCATTTCTTTGTTCCCCATTACTACTTATCCAGTCAGTTTTCCAGCAGTCCAACACCACTCTTGCCTCTCTCTTACTTCTCATATTTCTTAAAATAAAACTCTTACAATTCTTTTTATATTATTAGCTCGCTTACCCTCATATTTCAACTTCTCATTGCTTTTTTAGTTGTTTTCTGCTGGTTTTTAAAGGCTTCCCAATCCGCTGATTGTATGCTTTCAGGCTGCTCCAGACTTTGCTTGCCAGCCACTGTTACATTGTCCTCCCCTTAGTATGTTTCTTCTTCCTTGGGATGAATTTCTGCTGTTCCTCCAAAATTATCTCCAGAAATTACTGCCATTACTGCTCCACCGTCTTCCCTGCTACATTCCCCTTCCAGTCAATTCAAAGTATATTTAGAAAAGCTTAACGCAATCAAAAGTCAATTTGGTTTTGTGAAAGGCAAATCACGTTTGACAACTTTGCTAGAGTTCTTTGAGGACATTACAAGCAGAGTTAAAGAAGTGGAACTGTTAGGTGCAGCGTATATGGATTTCCAGAAGACATCTGACAAGGTGGCACATAAAAGCATATTTCTCATGATAGGAGTTTGTGGTATTGAGGGTAATGTACTAGCATCGATTGAGAATCAGTTAACATACAGTTGGGATTAAGGGCTTTTTGGAAGTGGGAAATACATAACTAGTAGAATGACACAAGGATCAGTCCTAGAATCTCAATTATTTACCATCTACATTATTGAATCAGAGGGGGGGAACAGAGTGTAATGTATCCAATTTCACTGATGATACAAAAATAGGTGGGAGAGCATGTTGTGATGAAGACATAAGGAATCTCCAAGGGGATATACAAAGGTTGAGTGAGTGGACAAAATCTTGGCAGATGGAATTTGATGTAGCAAATTGTGAGATCATGCATTTTGGGTAGGAAGAATCAAAGGTTTAAAAGAATGAAAGGTGATCTTACTGAAACATTCAAGATTCTAAGGAGGCTTGACAGGGTAGATGCTGAAAAGATGTTTCAATAGAGCGTACAAACATTGAAAAATAAAATATTTTCAGGACAATTTCCAAGAACAATACGTTACGGATCCAACCAGGGATCAGGCTATTTTGGATCTGGTGATGTGTAATGAGATAGATTAATTGATTATCTTGGAGTAAAAAAACCCCTGGGAAATGAGACCGTAACGTAGTACAATTTAGCTTTTAGTTCTAAGGGCAGAATTTGGGTTGGAAAATAATCTGCCAAACTTGAATAAGGGTAATTATAAAGGAATGCTTTATATACTCTTCATTTTCATCCATGCTGCCAACATGAAAACTTCTGCACTTTCCCAAGTTATATTCCATTTGCCAAATCTTTGCTTACTGATTTAATCTATCCATATCATATTGTACAACCTGACTGCTGGCCAGAAGGGAAGTCAAGGGTCTTGACCCATTGACAGTGAAGGATTGGAGATACATTTCCATGTAATGATGGGATGGGGGTGAAGGGGAATCTGCAGGTGATGGCATTCCCGTGTATCTGCTATCGTCGTCATCATATATGGTAGTATCCATGGGTTTGGAAGGTGCTGTTGAAGGAAACTTGGTGAGTTTTTTGTAGGTGACAGATAGAGTCACAGACTAATACAGCATGGAAACAGCTCCTTCGGCCCAAGCTGGTCGATGCTGACTATGGTGCCCACTCAGCTATTTCCAACTGCCTACATTTGGTCTATATCCCTCTCAACCTGCCCATCATGTACCTATCAAAATGTTTTTTAAAATGTTGCTATTGCATGTGCCTCAACTACTTTCTCTGGCAGCCCATTCCATGTATGCACCGCTCTCTACACGAAGAAGTTGCCCCTCAGGTCCTTCTTAAATCATTCCGCTCTCACCTTAAACCTATGCCCCATCAATTTTGAATTCCTCATTCCTGGGTATAAGACTATATAAGCATTCATCATATCTATACCCCTCATGATTTTATACACCTGAATAAGGTCACCCCTTATTTTCCTACATTCCAAGGAATAAAGTCCTATTCTGGCCAAACTGTCCCTATCACTCAAGCCTACTAGTCCTGGCAACATACTCGTAAATCTTCTTTGCACACTTTCCAGTTTAACTATGTCTTTCCTAAAACAGGGTGACCAAAACTGTACACAACGCTCCAAGTGCAGCCTCACCAATGACTAATACAACTGTAACATAATGTTCCAACTTCTTTATTCAATGCCTCAACCAATGAAGGTCAGCATGCTAAAAGCCATCTTCACCACGTTGTCCACCTGTGACGCCACTTTCAACGAACTATGTACATGTACTCCGAGGACTCTCTGCTCCACAACACTTCTCAAGACCTTACCATTTACTGTACAACTACTACCTTGGTTTGACTTTCCAAAGTGCAACACCTCTCACTTATCTGCATCGAATTGCATTTGCCATCCTCAGCTGACTTTCCCATCTGATCAAGATCCCGCTGTAATTTTTGATAACCTTTCTCACTATCGACAATACCTCCTAATTTTGTATCATCTGCAAACTTGCTAATTACGCCCGGTACATTCACTTCCAGATCATCTGTGTCAACAGCAAATAACAAAGATCCTGGCACTGACCCCGTGGCATACCACTAGACACAGGCCTCCAGTGCGAGAAACAACCTTCAACCATCACACTCTGCTTCCTACCATTGAGCCAATTTTTAATTCAATTAGCTAGCTCTCCCTGGATCCCATGCAACTTAACCTGCATGATTAGCCTGCCGTGCAGGTACTTGTCAAAGACTTTACTGAAGTCCATATAGACAACATCCACTGCCTGACCCACACCTATCCTCTTGGTTAGCTCTTTGAAAAACGCTTAACAGATTTGTCAGACATGAATTCCTGTGCACAATCCATGCTGACTATCCCTAATCAGACCTTGACTATCCAAATATTGGTTGATCCTGTCCCTCAGTATTCTCTGCAATAAGTTGCCTATCACTGATGTCAGGCTCACGGGCCTGTAGTTCCCTGGCTTGTCTTTGCTACCTTTCTTAAACAATGGAACAACATTAGCCACCCTCCAGTCTTCTGGAACTTCACCAGTGGCTAAAGATGAAGCAAAGATCTCTGCAAGGGCCTCTGCAATTTCTTCCCTAGCCTCCCATAACATTCAAGAATGGACATGATCAGGCCCAGGGAACTCATCCACCATAATGCACTTTAAGCCTGCAAACACCTCCTCTCTGGCAATATGTCTGCATTCCAAAATATCCCCACTTGCTTCCCTTATTTCCTTAGCATCCATGATTCTCTCCCCAGCCACCCTCAAACTCTTAATATAGCTATACCTCTTGGGATTATCTTTAACCTCATCTGCCAGATCCATCTCATACCCTCTTTTTGCCCTTCTGATTTCTTTCTTAATTCTGCTCCTACACTTTTTATAGTCATCTAGGCATTCACTTGAACCTGATAGCTTAAACCCAATGTATGCCTTCTTTTTTCTGCTGACCAGAGCCTCAATATCCCTCATCAGTCAGGGATCTATGTTCTATGTTCTATGATCCCTAAACATGCCAATTTTTCCCTTCACCCTAACAGGGACATACCGTCTCTGAACTCTTAAAATCACAGTTTTGAAAGCTTTCCATTTGCCAGTCATTCCTTTTCCTACAAACAATCGACCTCTGCTAGATCCTGCCGCAAAACCGGCCCTGCTCTAGTTCAGCACCATATGTTAAAACTAAGAATTATGGTTACTGGACCCAAAGTGCTCTCCAACTGACACTTCAGTCACTTGTCCGACCTTGTTTCCTAACAGGAGGTCCAGTGTTGCACCCTCCCGATTAGGGCTCTCTGCATATTGATTTAGGAAACTTTCTTGGATACCTTTGACAAATTCCTCCCCAGACAGGCCTTTTACATTGGGTGGCCCAGTCAATACAGGGGAAATTAAAATCTCCAACCAATACTGCTCTACTTTCCCTACAGGTATCTACAATCTCTCTACACATTTGCTCCTCTAGTACCTGCTGGCTATTTGGAGATCTATAATACAGTCCCAACTGAGTGACCACCCCCTTCTTGTTTCTAAGCTTTAACCATACGGTCTCATTTGATGACCTCTTAAGAATAGTCTCTTTAAGCAATGTTGTTATGTCCTCCCTTATCAAAAGGGCAACTCCCCTCCTCACTTACTTGTACTTCTATCACACCTGTAGCTTCTGTATCCAGGAACAATGAGCTGCCAGTCTTGCCCTTCACTCTGCCATGTTCTGTTATGGCTATAATATTTCAGTCTCCAGAGCGAATCCATGCTCTGAGCTCATCTGACTTACTAGTCAGGCCTCGTGTGTTGAAATAAATGCAGTTTAAACCAGAAATCTTTTCCATCCCTTTACTGTGCCCCTGGCTAACAACAGTAAACTTGCTCTCGATGGCTTATGTATTTTGTCCTGACTTCTCAATGGCCCCCCAGAGCCTTCCTTTTTTACACTCTCTCTCCTCCCCCCCCACCGCCATCCCACCTCCTCTCTCCTCTTCCGCCACCCCACCACCTCCTCTCTTCCTTTTCCAACCCCCGCCAAACTAGTTTACAATGTATGTTGGTGGAGATGGGAATGAATGTTTGTGGATGTGGAACCAATCAAGTGCGCAGTTTTGTTCTGGATGGTGTTGAGCTTCTTGAGTGTTGTCGGGGCTGCACTCGTCTCGGCAAGTGGGGAGCATTCCATCACACTCCTGACTTGTGCCTTGTAAATGGAGGACAGGCTTTAGAACATAGAACATAGTACAGCACGGTACAGGCCCTTCGGCCCACGATGTTGTGCCAAACTTGTATCCTAATCCTAAGGTCTATCTAATCTCCACCCCTACCTTATACTATCATCCATATGCCTATCTGCGGGGAGTCAGGAAGTGAGTTACTCACCACAGGATTTCTAGCCTCTGATCTGCTGTTATAGCCACAGTATTTTCTGGTCACCCCGAGGATGTTGACAACACGAAATTCATTGAGTGGTTCCTTCTGATTCACTCAGTTCAACTAAAACAAAATTTGCCTTCAATACATTAGGAACCTGGATTCAGGCTCAGAGACTAAAATAGATTCTCACATCGCTGTAGTTGTTTGAAGTAAAATGATGGGTTTTGTATTTCTCAGTTACTGGGACTTAGCAACCAGTGCGGTGGTGTGTGGGGTGTGGCGTAGCATAGCATGTGTGGCAGCATGCAGGGAGCCTGCAAGGGGCGTGTGTCTGTTTCTGTAAGGAGAGGTACCAGTGCCTATTCTTTCTAATGTTAGGGTGCGCAGATCACAGAGGTATACTTAGTGACCATTATGAACTCAACATTATTATTTAAAATTACCCTTTCTATATTAAAAATAGTCATTCAACAGACTGTGATTTAAATGTGTCAGGAAAGAGACTAGGACATAGACAGCCCATATGCCAATTACATTGCCCAACGACATTTTCAATGACACTAGAAATTGCAGTCTTATGAGAATCAGGATTAGGCCCCTATTTTAAAACTGGGGTCAACTTTTGGGATGGGAGATAGGGAGTTTCATGCGTGGGGACAGGGTTGGGGGAAATTTAGTGCAATTGAAGTCCAAACACTGTTGCTGGCCACAGAGAAGATTTGGACTTATTCACAAGACCTCCATTTCTCACCAACAAAGTCACCGTTAGTGTGTACTAGGGACATATGACCCTGATAAGTGTTTATTAATAGGACACCCAGGGGTCAGGCTAGTACCTCAGACCGTTAAACACAGAACAGCTCAGATGGGGAAAAGGCCTTTATCCAGATTTTTCTCTGGGTGATCACTCACTGCCTTTGAGCTGTTCTCTGTGGGTCTGCTTCACACAATTGAGTGTGTGGCTCTTGAATCACATGTCCAAAGAAACCACAGTAAATTAGAAATTTTCCCATTACTGCCTATTCTCTTCCCTCAACCACATCAGCTTGAAGCTGAAAACATTCAGTTCTCCAACACAAAACAGCCAGAATTATTTATTTTTTGGCAGCTCAAAATTGAATATTGCTGTCACATCTTCCAAGGTCTAGGGAGTAGTAACAAAATAATTACTGTATCAACTTGATCCAGGCCACAAACCTTGCATGATGATGCCCTGGTCTACACCAGTCACCATTTCTCTCTTCATTTTTCCTTTGGTCAGGCTCCTCCTTTCCTCGAGAATCTCTTCTGGTCTGAAACAACACCTTCAATCCTCAGAATGAATCATTAACTAGCAAGACTGTCAACTTGGCCTATAATAAATCACTAATCAGAACTGAAATGGTAGCATCATGGTAATGTTAGTATATTACAAGTCCAGAGATTAGCCAATGCCTTGAAGACACGAGTCTACATTCCACAACATAACCAATGGAATTTCAATTCAAAATTATGAGAATGGAATAAAAACCTACTCTCTAACTGTGATCACAAAACTACTGGAATTTCATCCAAACCTATCAGATTCCCTTGAGCCCTTCAGAGAAGGAAATTTGCTTACCTGCACCACATACATACAAATTAGGAGTAGGCCATTCAGCCCCTCAAGCCTGCTCCGTCATTCAAAACGTTAATGCTGATTTGATTTTAGCTTCAACAACAGTTTCCTATCTATCCCTGATAACCTTTGATTCCTGTGATACACAGCTAGAAAAATCTTGAAACATCTTTAAAATATCCAATGTCTCCACCAGTATCTGGGGAAATGGCAAATTAATTGAACAGATTTATTGTGTCTGTCTTTTACCGATGAGCATACAAGGAACATCTTAGAAACAATTGTGAATCAGGTGGTGAAAAGGAGAGAGGAACTTAAAACAATCACAATCATCAGAAAAAAGAACTGAGAAAATCAGGAGAATACAATCTGACAAGTCCCCAGGTTCTGATGGACCTCATCCTAAGGGCTTCCAAGAAGCGGCTATTGAAATAGTAGATACATTGGTTTTAATTTTCCAAAATTCCCTTGATTTGGAAAGGTCCAATCAAAATGGAAAATTGTGAAGGGAGTCAAAGCAGACAGGGCGTAGACACGAATTTGAGACCTCCAGCAAATCAACCACATTCATTTTTAAAGACAGAATAAGTTCAAGAGGCCAACTGGGCTATTTTTGTACCCAATTTATATGCATATACAGTTCCACTCTCAAAGAAATTTCTCAGCTTAGAAAGAAGACGTATATGCAATGTTCCCCAGTCTAGACTCTCCCACAAGGGCAAACATCTTTTCTGCATCCATAAGACAATGAGGAATGAGCAGAATTAGACCATTCATTCATCGAGTCTGCTTCACCATTTGATCATGGCTGATATGTTTCTTGACCCCATTCTCCTGCCTTCACACTATAATCTTTGATCCCCTTATTAATCAAGAACCAATCTCTGTCTTAAATACACTCAATGACTTGGCCTCCACAGCCCTTTGTGACAATGAGTTCCTCAGATTAACCAGCCTCTGGCTGATGAAATCTTCCTTATCTCCTTCCCAATTCTTCATAATTGGGCGGCACAGTGGTTAGCACTGCTGCCTCACAGCGCCAGGGACCCGGGTTCGATTCCTGCCTCGGGCGACTGTCTGTGTGGAGTTTGCACGTTCTCCCCATGTCTGTGTGCGTTTCCTCCGGATGCTCCGGTTTCCTCCCACAGTCCAAAGATGTGCAGGTTAGGTGGCCTGGCCATGCTAAATTGTCCGTAGTGTTCAGGGAGGTGTGGATTAGGTGGGTTACAGGGGGATGGGTCTGGGTGGGATGCTCTGAGGTTCGGTGTGGACTTGTTGGGCCGAAGGGCCTGTTTCCACATTGTAGAGATTCTATGATCTCAGTTTTAAAGGGTCACCCCTTCACTTTGACGCTGTCTCCTCAGATCCTTGTCTCACCTACTAGTGGAAACATCAACTCCACATTCACTCTGTCCAGGTCTCTCAATATTCTGTACATTTCAATCATATCGCCCCCTCATCCTTCTAAACACCAGTGAGCACAGACCAAGTTCTCAACTGCTCCTCATAAGATAAGCCCTTTCTCTGGACTTTCTCCAAAGCCAGTACATCGTTCCTTTAGATACATGGCCCAAAACTGCTCTCACTATTCTAAATGCGGTTTGACCACAGCCTACTACAGCTTCAGCAGAACATTTCGGTTCGTATATTCTAGCCATCTTGAAATGAATGCCAATATTGCATTTGCCTTCCTAACTGCCAACTGAACCTGAATGTTAACCTTAAGAGAATTCTGAACTAGAACTCCCAAGTCCCTTTTCCCATTTTGAAAATAGTCCACATCTCTATTCTTCCTACCAAAGTACAGAACGTTACACTTTCTCACATTGTATTCCATCTGTCACTTCCTTCCCACTCTGCTAATATGTCAGTAGCCTCATCACTTTCTCGACACTAGCTGTCCCTCCACCTATCTTTGTGCCATCTGCAAACTTAGCAACAATGCCTTCAGTTCCTTCATTAATGTATGCTGTGGTCCCAAAACTGAGCCCTGCAGAACTCCACTAATCACCAAATGCCATCCTGACAAAGACCCTCTTAGCTCTACTCTCTGCCTTCTGCCAGTCAGCCAATCCTCTCTCCGTGCCAGTATCTCGCCCCTAACACCATTGGCTCATCTTATTTAGCAGCTTCCTGGGCAGCATCTTGTCAAAAACCTTCTGGAATTCTTATAGATTTGAAAGGCATGAACTCCCCTTGTCAAAGCCATGTTGACTCTGCCCTATTTTACCATGCACTTCCAAGTACTCAGCAATCTCATCCTTAATATCAGACTCGAAATTGCTACCAATGACTGGCGTCAGGCTAACTGGCCTATAGTTTCCTGTCTTCTGCCTCCCATCTTTCCTGTTACATTAGCCAAACTGGAATTGTCTGGATTTACCCTACTAACAGCTTGCAGGATACTGTACGTCTCTATAAGATCACCTCATTCTTTTAAGCTCCAATGGGTACAATCTAAAACGTCAATAGTTCAATCTGTCCAATCTTTCCACAAAGGATAACCATTCCCATTTGAAGTACCACATGAGTGGCATATCTTTAAAAAACTCTAAAGCATTTATTTCCTTTATGTAAGGAGACAAAAGTCGTACATGGTACTCTGGATGTGGTCTCACCAATTCTTTAATCAAGCATAGCAGGACATTGGAATATGAAAATAGCAATGCCTTTCCAATAAATTACAACATTCCATTTGCCTTCCTTATCACTAGCTGCATCTGCATACTACAAGGACAGACACATCCCTCTATGCTGCAGAATTGTACAATTTCTCTCTATTTAAATAACATACTGCTAATATACTGCCATTTTGACTATTTTGTATCTGGTAATGTGGAATGAGACAAGTTCAATAAATGATCTCAGAGTAAAAGATTCTCTAGGAAACACAGCATGGTGCAATATAATATTCAGATTGAGTGTGAGAAAGTCAGGTTAGAAACAACTGTGCAAAATTTAAATAAGAGTATTTACAAGTGACGAGAGCAGAGCTGGCTGGAGTGGACAGAACAGGAGTTTAGCATCACGAAAAATGGGAGGTGTTTAAGAAAAAAAGCTTACACAAAGATATATTCCACTGGCAAAGGAGGATTCTAGAGTGGATAAACTGACCATAGTTAACCAAGGAAGTTAAGGGTGGTATGGAATTTAAAGAAGGGATACACAAGGTAGCAAAGATTAGTGGTACGCAAGAGAATCTGGAAAATTTAAAAAAGAACAGAAGGTGACCAAATAAAAAGAGGGAGTAAGTATAGGTTGAAGGTAAACTAGAGAGTAATATAAAAATTAACAGTGAACTTCTTTGAAAATATAAATAGGAAGACAGAATTCAAAGTGAACATAGACCCCTGAGAAAATGGAGCTAGGGAAATAATAATGGGGAACTAGGAAATGGCAGAGAAGTTGAATGAATACTTTACACCAGTCTTCTTAGTAGAATATAGCAAATAGCATTCTGAAAGTACAAAATAACCAAGAGGGAAGGGAGATAAATAAAACAACAACCAGAGAAAAGTACTAGGGAAACTATATGGGGTTAAAGACAGATAACCCTATACCTGATGGGATGCATCCTACTACATTACAGGAAGTAGTTAAAAGATAGTGGATGCACTGATAGTAATCTTGCAGAATCCTTTGATTCTGGAAAGGTCCCAGAGGATTGAAAAAACAGCTATGTAACACCCTTGTTCAAAAAGGGAGTGAGACAAAAATCAGCTAACTACAGGCAAGTTAGCTTAATGGCTATCATTGGGAAAATAAGTCTATTTGAAAGGACGTAACAGCAGAGCATTTCGAAGTACATAACATAACTGAGCAGGTTCAGCCTGGTTTCATGAGGGAAAAACATTCCTGACAAATTTATTAGAATTCTTTGAGGAAATAACAAGCAGGCTAGATAAGGGGAACCAGTAGATGTAATATATTTCAAATGCACACAATAAGGTACCATACAAAAGGGTACTTCATAAAAGCCCATGGTGTTGGAGGAAGCACATCAGCATGGATAGAGGATTAGCTAACTAGTACAGGAGTGTATTGGAACCAGGTGGCATTTTCAGCATAGCAAGCTGCAATGAGTGGAGTACCACAGAGATTAATGTTAGGATCACAACTATTTAAAACATATATTAATGACATTAACGATAAAAGTGAACATACTACAAGCAAGCTGAAAAAGTAGGAAGGCAAGGAGTGAGGATGACACGAGTTTACAGAGGGATATAGTGAGCGGACAAAATCTTGGCAGATGGAAGATAATGTAGAAGTACTTCCAACTGCCTGGCGGGAAGTACAAAGGAGCTGAAAATTATTTAAATGGGGAAGGACTGCAGAATGCTGCAGCACAGAAAGATCTGAGAATCACAAAAAGTTCAACAGATAATAGGGAAGGTAAATGGAATGTTGTCATTTGTTTCAAAGGGAATAGAGTAGAAAAATAGGGATATCATGCTAAAACTGACAGCCTCAGTCTCAAGTGAAAATGACTCCAACAACACAAAACGCAGTGACTTTAGTTCACAATATGGGGTATACCATGATTCGGAAATTTGTTACCTGTCTGCGGTATCAGTGGCCAATGACTCAGTTAGGTTCAGATCTGAAGATGCCTGAATTAGAAACAGAAAATATTTAGCATCATAAAAGAGGCACAGCAACATTTAATTGTAATATTAACAAAATATTGGAGATGTGAAAAATCTGAAATGAAAACGGTGTGCTGGAGAAACTCAGCAGGTCTGGCAGGATCTGTGGAGACAGAAATAGAATTACTGCTTCCAGTGCAATAATAACCCTTCTTCTGAATTCCATCTTTGATAAACTTGACTATACTCCATTTCACAACAAATAGCAAGGACGACTGGAGAGGGGCTATTGTTGCACCTTTGGTTAAGAAATGTTGTAAGGAGAAGCTTGGGAACTATAACCTGTGAGACTGACTTCGGTGGTGGGTATGTTGGTGGAGGTGATTCTGAAAGATATGATTTATATGCATTTGGAGAGGAAGGGAATTACTAGGGATAGTCAGTGTTTTGTACGAAGGTAGTCATGTCTCACAAATTTGTTTCAGTTTTTTGAGTAAGTAACCAAAAGATTGATGAGGGCACAGTGGTAGACATTGTTTCCTTGGACCTTAGTAAAGCCTTTGACAAGGTTCACATGGTAACTAATTAGTAAAGGTAGATCACATGGGATTCAGAGCAAGCTAGCCAATTGGATACAAAATTGGCATAATAGCTAGAGACAGAATGATGGTGGAAGGTTGTTTTTCAAACTGGAGGCCTGTTACCAGTGGTACTCTACTGGTCCACTTTTGTTTGTCATTTATATGAATTATTCAAATGAGAATATAGAGGGTGTGGTCAGTAATTTTGCAGACGACACCAAAATTGGTGGACAATGTGATTTGATTTTGAGTTGATTTATTATTGTCACATGCACCTAAGTACAGTGAAAAGCTTTGTTTTGCATGCAGTACCAGAAGATCATATCGTACAAAGATCATAGGGTGGTAGAGCGAGAAACAAAGTTATGACTGTAAAGAAGGTGGACAAAAAGCAAGATTAACATTAAATTTGAAATTTGACAGGTCTATTCAGAAGTCTAACAACAGTGGGGAAGAAGCTGCTCTTGAATCTGTGGGGACATGTGTTTAAGCTTTTGTATCTTTTGCCTTATGGAAGAGGTTAGAAGAGATTACAACCAGGGTGGGAGAGGTCTTTGACAATGATAGCTGCCATTCTGTGGCAACGAGCGGTGTAGATGGAGTAAACAGATGGAAGGTTGGCTTGTGTGATGGTTTGGGCTGTAATTTCTGCAATTTTCTATACTTACAGACTTGGGTAAAGCAGTTACCGTACCAAGCCATGATGCTGATAGGACAAGCAGCATCATAGGAGCAGGAAAACTTGACGTTTCGGGCCTAAACCATTCATCAGATTTCTGATGAAGGGTTTAGGCCCGAAACATCAAGCTTTCCTGCTCCTATGATGCTGCTTGACCTGCTGTGCTCATCCAGCCCCATGCTTGTTATCTTGAATTCTCCAGCATCTGCAGCACCTTTTATCTCTTATCCATGATGCTGATAGAATGCCTTCAATGGTGCATCGGTAAGAGTTGGTGAGGGTTGGTGAGCGAAGAGGGTTATCTAAGATTTGAATCTTCTTACGCTTCTTCATCAAGTGAACAGTCCCAACCTCTCCATCCATCTACCCACTGAAGTCCCTTACCCTTGGAACCATTTTTATTCATCTTTACTGCACTGTCTCTACTGAAGACCTTGTGCTCCAGATTTTGCTGCAGCCCACCCAAACTGTTCTAGTAGTTAAAACACTGGCATCTATCCAACAATGTGGAATATTGTCCAGGCATGTCATTTATACAAAAGTGCTCTCTAAGGCCATCACATTCTTCCTAAAGTGTGAAGAAAGTCATGACAGACTCAAAAGACTAACTCTGTTTTTCTCTCTCCAGATGTTGCCAGACTTATTGACTTTCTCTAGCGTTCTGTATTTACTCCTAAAGCATTGCCTCTATAATGGGATATGAGGCCAGATGAGGCTAAATCATTTTGTATGAGTTTACATAACCTCCATGTTCTAGTAGTCTATACCTTTCTATATTCTAATTTTGTTAGCTAGCCTTTTATGTAGTACTTTGCCAGACAGCTTCTTAAAAACCATATTTGCAACATGCACTGCATCCTCTTCATCAACCCTTTTGTTTCAAAAAATTCAATTTGATTAGTCAAGTACGACTTCCCTTGCCCTCATTACTCAAACCTCCCCAAATGCCTGCTGATCCTTGTCCTGATCCACTGCCCAAAAGAGTTTTTCAAGAAGCAGAAACCATCATCACAGTTTTTAATAAAAAAATTTGGATATGCATTTAAATTGTTTTAACCTCCAGGTCTACAGATCCAGAGGTACAAAGTTGGATTACACTTTCCTGGCCCAAACAGGATCCCGCCTCCTTGACCTGTCCGTCCTCCCTGGATGACCTATCTCCTCCTCACCCCCCTACCTACACTCACCTTTACTGGCTCCATCCCCGCCTCTTCGACTTGTCTGCCTCCTCTCCACCTATCCTCTCCTCTATCCATCCTGTATCCGCCTCCCCCTCTCTCCCTATTTATTTCAGAACCCTCTTCCCCTCCCCCATTTCTGATGAAGGGTTTCGGCCCGAAACGTCAAGTTTTCCTGCTCCTATGATGCTGCTTGACCTGCTGTGTTCATCCAGCCCCATGCTTGTTATCTCGGATTCTCCAGCATCTGCAGTACCTTTTATCTCTGAATCAAATGACTGTCTTGTGTGCTGCAAATGTCTATGATTCTGGGATCAGACAGCACAGGAGGTAGAAACATTAGAGTCAAATTCCACTCAGTCTTTGATGCCTTATTTTTAGAATGAATTTCATTCATTGAGAAAAATGGGTGGCAGTAAATACATCAATACAATGTGGAGTGGCCACAGATACGGAGGCGAACAGCAGTAACTCCAACAACGTTTACTCTTCAACTAAAATACATTGACACAATTGAGAAAGAACAAATGGGAAATGGACTCAGGAGCTATCAGGGATTATCCATACCCAATCAAGCCCCATACCCCAACAACTCCAAAACATCAACATTCAGATATCCAAAAGCCAAAATTTAATATTCCCCAGTCAACCGTATCTATCGATTATTGCCAGAGACCCCAACACACAATTCTCCCCAAGTTCCTAATCACACTTTCCCATACCCAACACTCGCCCAGTCCTCCACCCCAACCCCAACCCCAACCTTGCCCCACTGCCCCCCCAAACTCCCTACAATGCCACTCCCCACCCCTCAGATCAACCCCCCCAGATCCCACTCCCCCAGCGCCTTCCCCCACCATCAGACCGACCGCCCGACCGCCCACCCTCCCTCCCCCAGACCCGACTCCCCCTTCAGACTCCACCCCAAC